>RXON01003011.1:0-49672 GCA_009667805.1 Leptobrachium leishanense
ACCCTAATCATAGAACAAGCAGAAACAGTAACTCTAACCCTAATCATAAAACAAGAAGAAACAGTAACTCTAACCCTAATCAATAAACAAGCAGAAACAATAACCCTAACCCTAATCATAAAACCAGCAGAAACAGTAACTCTAACCCTAATCATAAAACAAGCAGAAACAGTAACCCTAATCATAGAACAAGCAGAAACAGTAACTCTAACCCTAATCAATAAACAAGCAGAAACAGTAACTCTAACCCTAATCATTAAACAAGCAGAAACAGTAACCCTAACCCTAATCATAAAACCAGCAGAAACAGTAACTCTAACCCTAATCATAAAACAAGCAGAAACAGTAACCCTAATCATAGAACAAGCAGAAACAGTATCTCTAACCCTAATCATAAAACAAGCAGAAACAGTAACCCTAATCATTAAACAAGAAGAAACAGTAACCCTAACCCTTATCATAAAACAAGAAGAAACAGTAACTCTAACCCTAATCATAAAACAAGAAGAAACAGTAACCCTAACCCTTATCATAAAACAAGCAGAAACAGTAACCCTAACCCTAATCATTAAACAAGAAGAAACAGTAACCCTAACCCTTATCATAAAACAAGCAGAAACAGTAACCCTAATCATAAAACAAGCAGAAACAGTAACCCTAATCATAAAACAAGCAGAAACAGTAACTCTAACCCTAATCATAAAACAAGCAGAAACATTAACCCTAACCCTAATCATAAAACAAGCAGAAACAGTAACCCTAACCCTAATCATTAAACAAGCAGAAACAGTAACTCTAACCCTAATCATTAAACAAGCAGAAACAGTAACCCTAATCATAAAACAAGCCGAAACAGTAACCCTAACCCTAATCATTAAACAAGCAGAAACAGTAACTCTAACCCTAATCCTAAAACAAGCAGAAACAGTAACTCTAACCCTAATCATTAAACAAGCAGAAACAGTAACCCTAATCATAAAACAAGCCGAAACAGTAACCCTAACCCTAATCATTAAACAAGCAGAAACAGTAACTCTAACCCTAATCATAAAACAAGCAGAAACAGTAACCCTAACCCTAATCATAAAACAAGCAGAAACAGTAACCCTAATCCTAAAACAAGCAGAAACAGTAACTCTAACCCTAATCATTAATCAAGCAGAAACAGTAACTCTAACCCTAATCATAAAACAAGCAGAAACAGTAACCCTAACCCTAATCATAAAACAAGCAGAAACAGTAACCCTAATCCTAAAACAAGCAGAAACAGTAACTCTAACCCTAATCATGAAACAAGCAGAAACAGTAACCCTAACCATAATCATAAAACAAGCAGAAACAGTAACCCTAACCCTAATCATGAAACCAGCAGAAACAGTAACCCTAACCCTAATCATAAAACAAGCAGAAACAGTAACTCTAATCATAAAACAAGCAGAAACAGTAACCCTAATCATAAAACAAGCAGAAACAGTAACCCTAACCCTAATCAATAAACAAGCAGAAACAGTAACTCTAATCATAAAACAAGCAGAAACAGTAACCCTAATCATAAAACAAGCAGAAACAGTAACCCTAACCCTAATCATAAAACAAGCAGAAACAGTAACCCTAATCATAAAACAAGCAGAAACAGTAACCCTAATCATAAAACAAGCAGAAACAGTAACCCTAACCCTAATCAATAAACAAGCAGAAACAGTAACCCTAATCATTAAACAAGCAGAAACAGTAACCTTAACCCTAATCATTAAACAAGCAGAAACAGTAACCCTAACCCTAATCATAAAACAAGCAGAAACAGAAACCCTAACCCTAATCATAAAACAAGCAGAAACAGTAACTATAACCCTAATCATAAAACAAGCAGAAACAGTAACTCTAACCCTAATCATAAAACAAGCAGAAACAGTAACTCTAACCCTAATCATAAAACAAGCAGAAACAGTAACTATAACCCTAATCATAAAACAAGCAGAAACAATAACCCTAATCATAAAACAAGCAGAAACAGTAACTCTAACCCTAATCATAAAACAAGCAGAAACAGTAACCCTAATCATTAAATAAGCAGAAACAGTAACCCTAACCCTAATCATAAAACAAGCAGAAACAGTAACCCTAACCCTAATCATAAAACAAGCAGAAACAGTAACCCTAATCCTAATCATTAAACAAGCAGAAACAGAAACCCTAACCCTAATCATAAAACAAGCAGAAACGGTAACTCTAACCCTAATCATAAAACAAGCAGAAACAGTAACTCTAACCCTAATCATTAAACAAGCAGAAACAGTAACTCTAACCCTAATCATAAAACAAGCAGAAACAGTAACCCTAATCATAAAAAAGCAGAAACAGTAACCCTGTCACGTCTCGGCCTTGCCCCCTGCTGGTGGTAGCAGGGATTCCTGTTTATTTTTGTTTTCAGCCTGCAGGCTATCTGTTGGGCTTATTGGCCTGCGGTCATGTGACCTGTTCTGCCCTATAAGTACGACCAGGACTCCCCTTGATCCTTGGATCAGGATAGTCTTTCATACCTAGTCCCTGTATGCTGGTGTACTTTGATTTGCTGTGTATGACCTCTGGCTTATGTATTTAGGATCCCTCTCTTGCCTAACCCCTCTAGTATGATATTCTGTGTATGACCTTTGGCTCTTGTATCTGGATCTCTCTTCTGTCTGTCCCCTGTACTGTACCGTGCTTTGGAATTTGTATGCTTGCATTTATTGTCTGTCTGGTTTATGTTTTGTTTGTCTTGCAAACCTAGCCTAGCTAGTATTTCGAGACCACCTTTCAAGGATCTCAGTCAGGGCTTAGGGATCTTTCTAGTTTCTGTTTATATCTTGCTTTGTTCCCTGGAATCTGTATATCCTGCATTTATTGTCTGTTTGGTTTATATTTTATTCATCTTGCAAACCTAACCTAGTTAGAATTTCGAGACCATCTTTCAAGGATCTCAGTCAGGGCTTAGGGATCTTTCTAAGTTCTGTTAATATCTTGGTTTGTTCCCTGGAAACTGTATACCTGTCCTTAAGGCTTCATCTCTGCAGATTGGGGTTCCCCCTCACCCTATAGGGGGCTCCCCGTTACATTATCCTGATCCCAAAACAGAAGCTGGCAGGTATGTCTCATATGTATGAAGCTGTATTGAACTTGGTGGCTTGCTATGCTAAAAGAGCTGCAGAGGTTAATAGAGGCTCTGAGCCTATCACCTGCTGCAGCTAACGATGCAGCACCACCCTGCACTACTTGCAAACCCATATCGGAGAAGGAAAGACGCAGGTTGTATGGTCTCTGTTTTTATTGTGCAGATCCAAATCACACTATTGAACATTGTGTATTAAAGCCTGTTAAACAATGGCAGGGAAACCATGTATCCAGGTATCGCTATGGAGGTACTGGTGTGTCCTCCATAGGCATTCAGACTGGCAGAATAGCCATCTCAAATCTGTTGAATCATGGGATGCCCTCTTCTCACAGTGAGGTTGCAGTGTCTCCGGTTAGGAATGTTATGCCAGCCATGTCTATCTACTGGCACGATGCCAGCCATGTCTGTATCCATTGGCACGATGCCAGCCATGTCTGTATCCACTGGCACGATGCCAGCCATGTCTGTATCCACTGGCACGATGCCAGCCATGTCTGTATCCACTGGCACGATGCCAGCCATGTCTGTATCCACTGGCACGATGCCAGCCATGTCTGTATCCACTGGCACGATGCCAGCCATGTCTGTATCCACTGGCACGATGCCAGCCATGTCTGTATCCACTGGCACAATGCCGGCCATGTCTGTAGCCACTGGCACGCTGCCGGCCATGCCTGTTCCCACTGGCAATGAAATGCCAGCCATGTCTGTATCCACTGGCACGATGCCAGCCATGTTTGTATCCACTGGCACGATGCCAGCCATGTCTGTATCTACTGGCACGATGCCAGCTATGTCTGTATCCACTGGCACGATGCCAGCCATGTCTGTATCCACTGGCACGCTGCCAGTCATGCCTGTTCTCACTGGTAATGAAAAGCCAGCCATGCCTGTTCTCACTGGTAATGAAAAGCCAGCCAGGCCTGTTCTCACTGGTAATGAAAAGCCAGCCATGCCTGTTCTCACTGGTAATGAAAAGCCAGCCATGCCTGTTCTCACTGGTAATGAAAAGCCAGCCATGCCTGTTTTCACTGGTAATGAAAAGCCAGCCATGCCTGTTCTCACTGGTAATGAAAAGCCAGCCATGCCTGTTCTCACTGGTAATGAAAAGCCAGCCATGCCTGTTCTCACTGGTAATGAAAAGCCAGCCATGCCTGTTCTCACTGGTAATGAAAAGCCAGCCATGCCTGTTCTCACTGGTAATGAAAAGCCAGCCATGCCTGTTTTCACTGGTAATGAAAAGCCAGCCATGCCTGTTCTCACTGGTAATGAAAAGCCAGCCATGCCTGTTCTCACTGGTAATGAAAAGCCAGCCATGCCTGTTCTCACTGGTAATGAAAAGCCAGCCATGCCTGTTCTCACTGGTAATGAAAAGCCAGCCATGCCTGTTCTCACTGGTAATGAAAAGCCAGCCAGGCCTGTTCTCACTGGTAATGAAAAGCCAGCCATGCCTGTTCTCACTGGTAATGAAAAGCCAGCCATGCCTGTTCTCACTGGTAATGAAAAGCCAGCCATGCCTGTTTTCACTGGTAATGAAAAGCCAGCCATGCCTGTTCTCACTGGTAATGAAAAGCCAGCCATGCCTGTTCTCACTGGTAATGAAAAGCCAGCCATGCCTGTTCTCACTGGTAATGAAAAGCCAGCCATGCCTGTTCTCACTGGTAATGAAAAGCCAGCCATGCCTGTTCTCACTGGTAATGAAAAGCCAGCCATGCCTGTTCTCACTGGTAATGAAAAGCCAGCCATGCCTGTTCTCACTGGTAATGAAAAGCCAGCCATGCCTGTTCTCACTGGTAATGAAAAGCCAGCCATGCCTGTTCTCACTGGTAATGAAAAGCCAGCCATGCCTGTTCTCACTGGTAATGAAAAGCCAGCCATGCCTGTTCTCACTGGTAATGAAAAGCCAGCCATGCCTGTTCTCACTGGTAATGAAAAGCCAGCCATGCTGTTCTCACTGGTAATGAAAAGCCAGCCATGCCTGTTCTCACTGGTAATGAAAAGCCAGCCATGCCTGTTCCCACTGGCAATGAAATGCCAGTCATGTCTGTATCTACTGGCACGAAGCCAGCCATGTCTGTATCCACTGGCACGAAGCCAGCCATGTCTGTATCCACTGGCACGAAGCCAGCCATGTCTGTATCCACTGGCACGAAGCCAGCCATGTCTGTATCCACTGGCACGAAGCCAGCCATGTCTGTATCCACTGGCACGAAGCCAGCCATGTCTGTATCCACTGGCACGAAGCCAGCCATGTCTGTATCCACTGGCACGAAGCCAGCCATGTCTGTATCCACTGGCACGAAGCCAGCCATGTCTGTATCCACTGGCACGGAGCCAGCCATGTCTGTTCCCACTGGCAATGAAAAGCCAGCCATGTCTGCTTCCCCTGGCACGAAGCCAGCCATGTCGGGTACTGACAATATGTCATTCATGATGCCTGAGGCTGGTACCTTGCCAGTGGTGTCCGGGACAAGCTGTACGTCAGCAATGACAGCTGTACCCAGGTTAGACGAGACAGCTGTGACCACGTTTTGTTATGAGGCCGATGTGCCTGGATTGGCACATGAGACCACTGTGCCCTTGCCCCACAGTGAGTCCAGTGTTGTCCCCACCATTGTCAAGCCTTGTGAGGTGGTCACAAAGTCTAAGAGTAGACAAGAAAAGGTGATCAACCCTAGCCAATCTGGTTCTGACACTGCCACACTTTGTTCTGGTTCCATTGATACTACACCCTCTGAGTCCGAGGTTGCCTTACTCTGCACAGTAATCAGGGAAATTCAGCAAGCTGGTGGTTTAAAGAATATTGAGATCCCTAAATCACATGGTGTTCCTACGGACATTATACGGACGCCTTCCGGCTTTTGGATGCGTGAGAGGCACTGGGTAGTGCTCCAGAGACACCCTGACATTCTGAAAGGGCTGTTGGAAGACTCTGATTCAGATGATCAACAATATACTCCTCCTGGGGAGAGGTGTAAGACTGTTGTGGCGCCACCTGTACCATGTCCTGGTGATGTCCCATATCCCGAGGGTGTACCAGTCATGCACACACCCTGTACTGTATCAGTCGGGGCCACGTTTCATGGCAAGGTCATTGTCTCTGGGGTAGACAGTAAGTCCACGGTGTCTAGTGGTTCCACTGTGGGTTGTAATATACAATCTCGGGGCACGACTACTGTCACTGGATCTGGCAGTACCTCTAATACCTCTATGTACCATGGTGTGGACGGAACTCCTAGATCACGGTCCAGGAGACGCAAGAGGACTAAACCTGGGACTGATGATTCACTCCGTTCAAAGTCCAAGGTACTCATGCCGTCGGATCCTCGGGTACGAGACCCTAGCCCGGTCGCCGAGGGTTGTGTACGGGCCTCTAATGGTGCAGTGATCTGCAGAGAGGACCTGGAGGTTTATGAAAGAGCTTTGCTTGCTCAGGCACATGCTGACTACTCTGAGTGGGATTCCCATGGGTACTGGTGACTGGCCTTGTCCGTTTTCACGCCGTCCATGTTTTCTTTCTTGGGTGCCCAGGAGGTCACCCGTAAGGGGGGGGTTATGTCACGTCTCGGCCTTGCCCCTGCTGGTGGTAGCAGGGATTCCTGTTTATTTTTGTTTTCAGCCTGCAGGCTATCTGTTGGGCTTATTGGCCTGCGGTCATGTGACCTGTTCTGCCCTATAAGTACGACCAGGACTCCCCTTGATCCTTGGATCAGGATAGTCTTTCATACCTAGTCCCTGTATGCTGGTGTACTTTGATTTGCTGTGTATGACCTCTGGCTTATGTATTTAGGATCCCTCTCTTGCCTAACCCCTCTAGTATGATATTCTGTGTATGACCTTTGGCTCTTGTATCTGGATCTCTCTTCTGTCTGTCCCCTGTACTGTACCGTGCTTTGGAATTTGTATGCTTGCATTTATTGTCTGTCTGGTTTATGTTTTGTTTGTCTTGCAAACCTAGCCTAGCTAGTATTTCGAGACCACCTTTCAAGGATCTCAGTCAGGGCTTAGGGATCTTTCTAGTTTCTGTTTATATCTTGCTTTGTTCCCTGGAATCTGTATACCTGCATTTATTGTCTGTTTGGTTTATATTTTATTCATCTTGCAAACCTAACCTAGTTAGAATTTCGAGACCATCTTTCAAGGATCTCAGTCAGGGCTTAGGGATCTTTCTAAGTTCTGTTAATATCTTGGTTTGTTCCCTGGAAACTGTATACCTGTCCTTAAGGCTTCATCTCTGCAGATTGGGGGTTCCCCCTCACCCTATAGGGGGCTCCCCGTTACAAACCCTAACCCTAAACATAAAAGAAGCAGAAACAATAATCCTAACCCTAATCATAAATCAAGCAGAAACAGCAACTCTAACCCTAATCATTAAACAAGCAGAAACAGTAACCCTAATCATTAAACAAGCAGAAACAGTAACTCTAACCCTAATCATAAAACAAGCAGAAACAGTAACTCTAACCCTAATCATAAAACAAGCAGAAACATTAACCCTAACCCTAATCATAAAACAAGCAGAAACAGTAACCCTAACCCTAATCATTAAACAAGCAGAAACAGTAACTCTAACCCTAATCATTAAACAAGCAGAAACAGTAACCCTAATCATAAAACAAGCCGAAACAGTAACCCTAACCCTAATCATTAAACAAGCAGAAACAGTAACTCTAACCCTAATCCTAAAACAAGCAGAAACAGTAACTCTAACCCTAATCATTAAACAAGCAGAACCAGTAACCCTAATCATAAAACAAGCCGAAACAGTAACCCTAACCCTAATCATTAAACAAGCAGAAACAGTAACTCTAACCCTAATCATAAAACAAGCAGAAACAGTAACCCTAATCCTAAAACAAGCAGAAACAGTAACTCTAACCCTAATCATAAAACAAGCAGAAACAGTAACCCTAACCCTAATCATAAAACAAGCAGAAACAGTAACCCTAATCCTAAAACAAGCAGAAACAGTAACTCTAACCCTAATCATGAAACAAGCAGAAACAGTAACCCTAACCCTAATCATAAAACAAGCAGAAACAGTAACCCTAACCCTAATCATGAAACCAGCAGAAACAGTAACCCTAACCCTAATCATAAAACAAGCAGAAACAGTAACTCTAACCCTAATCATAAAACAAGCAGAAACAGTAACCCTAATCATAAAACAAGCAGAAACAGTAACCCTAACCCTAATCAATAAACAAGCAGAAACAGTAACCCTAATCATTAAACAAGCAGAAACAGTAACCTTAACCCTAATCATTAAACAAGCAGAAACAGTAACCCTAACCCTAATCATAAAACAAGCAGAAACAGAAACCCTAACCCTAATCATAAAACAAGCAGAAACAGTAACTATAACCCTAATCATAAAACAAGCAGAAACAGTAACTCTAACCCTAATCATAAAACAAGCAGAAACAGTAACTCTAACCCTAATCATAAAACAAGCAGAAACAGTAACTCTAACCCTAATCATAAAACAAGCAGAAACAGTAACTATAACCCTAATCATAAAACAAGCAGAAACAATAACCCTAATCATAAAACAAGCAGAAACAATAACCCTAATCATTAAACAAGCAGAAACAGTAACTCTAACCCTAATCATAAAACAAGCAGAAACAGTAACCTAACCCTAATCATAAAACAAGCAGAAACAGTAACCCTAATCATTAAATAAGCAGAAACAGTAACCCTAACCCTAATCATAAAACAAGCAGAAACAGTAACCCTAACCCTAATCATAAAACAAGCAGAAACAGTAACTCTAACCCTAATCATAAAACAAGCAGAAACAGTAACCCTAATCATTAAACAAGCAGAAACAGTAACTCTAACCCTAATCATAAAACAAGCAGAAACAGTAACCCTAATCATAAAAAAGCAGAAACAGTAACCCTAACCCTAAACATAAAAGAAGCAGAAACAATAATCCTAACCCTAATCATAAATCAAGCAGAAACAGTAACTCTAACCCTAATCATTAAACAAGCAGAAACAGTAACCCTAATCATTAAACAAGCAGAAACAGTAACTCTAACCCTAATCATAAAAAAGCAGAAACAGTAACCCTAACCCTAAACATAAAAGAAGCAGAAACAATAATCCTAACCCTAATCATAAATCAAGCAGAAACAGTAACTCTAACCCTAATCATTAAACAAGCAGAAACAGTAACCCTAATCATTAAACAAGCAGAAACAGTAACTCTAACCCTAATCATAAAACAAGCAGAAACAATAACTATAACCCTAATCATAAAACAAGCAGAAACAGTAACCCTAACCCTAATCATAAAAAAGCAGAAACAGTAACTCTAACCCTAATCATAAAACAAGCAGAAACAATAACCCCAACGCTAATCATAAAACAAGCAGAAACAGTAACCCTAACCCTAATCATAAAACAAGCAGAAACAGTAACCCTAATCATAAAACAAGCAGAAACAGTAACCCTAACCCTAATCATTAAACAAGCAGAAACAGTAACCCTAATCATAAAACAAGCAGAAACAGTAACCCTAATCATAAAACAAGCAGAAACAGTAACCCTAATCATAAAACAAGCAGAAACAGTAACCCTAACCTAATCATAAAACAAGCAGAAACAGTAACCCTAACCCTAATCATAAAACAAGCAGAAACAGTAACTCTAACCCTAATCATTAAACAAGCAGAAACAGTAACCCTAACCCTAATCATAAAACAAGCAGAAACAGTAACCCTAACCCTAATCATTAAACAAGCAGAAACAGTAACCCTAACCCTAATCATTAAACAAGCAGAAACAGTAACCCTAACCCTAATCATAAAACAAGCAGAAACAGTAACCCTAACCCTAATCATAAAACAAGCAGAAACAGTAACCCTAACCCTAATCATAAAACAAGCAGAAACAGTAACCCTAACCCTAATCATAAAACAAGCAGAAACAGTAACCTAACCCTAATCATTAAACAAGCAGAAACAGTAACCCTAACCCTAATCATTAAACAAGAAGAAACAATAACCCTAATCATAAAACAAGCAGAAACAGTAACCCTAACCCTAATCATAAAACAAGCAGAAACAGTAACCCTAACCCTAATCATAAAACAAGCAGAAACAGTAACCCTAACCCTAATCATTAAACAAGCAGAAACAGTAACCCTAACCCTAATTATAAAACAAGCAGAAACAGTAACCCTAATAAATAAAACAAGCAGAAACAGTAACCCTAATCCTAATCATTAAACAAGCAGAAACAGAAACCCTAACCCTAATCATAAAACAAGCAGAAACGGTAACTCTAACCCTAATCATAAAACAAGCAGAAACAGTAACTCTAACCCTAATCATTAAACAAGCAGAAACAGTAAACCTAACCCTAATCATAAAACCAGCAGAAACAGTAACCCTAACCCTAATCATAAAACAAGCAGAAACGGTAACTCTAACCCTAATCATAAAACAAGCAGAAACGGTAACTCTAACCCTAATCATAAAACAAGCAGAAACAGTAATCCTAAACCTAATCATAAAACAAGCAGAAACAGTAACTCTAACCCTAATCATTAAACACGCAGAAACAGTAACTCTAACCCTAATCATAAAACAAGCAGAAACAGTAACCCTAACCCTAATCATTAAACAAGCAGAAACAGTAACTCTAACCCTAATCATAAAACAAGCAGAAACATAGAAACATAGAAAAATGTGGGCAGATAAGAACCTTTCGGCCCATCTAGTCGCCCAATTACATGGATACTTTACCTGGATTTATCTTTTGTTTAGGATAGCCTTATGCCTATCCCATGCCTGCTTAAATTCAATCACTGTTTTGGCCTCTACCACTTCAACTGGAAGACTGTTCCATGTATCCACCACCCTCTCAGTAAAATAATGCTTCCTGATGCTACTTTTAAACCTTTGCCCCTCTAATCTAAGACTATGTCCTCTTGTTTTGCTATTTTGTTTCCGTTTAAATATACTCCCTTCCTCTACCTTGTGGATTCCCTTTACGTATTTAAATGTTTCTATCATATCTCCTCTGTCTCGTCTTTTTTCCAAGCTGTACATGTTAAGATCATTAAGCCTTTCCTGGTAACTTTTCTCCTTCAAGCCGTACACCATTTTAGTAGCCCTTCTCTGAACTCTCTCTAATATGTCTATATCCTTCTGGAGATACGGTCTCCAAGTGAGGTCTCACCAGTGCTCTGTACAATGGCATGAGCACTTCCCTTTTCCTACTGCTAATACAGGCTCTCCCTACACAACCAAACATTCTGCCAGCATTTCCAAGCATTCTGCCAGCATTTCCTGCTGCTCTATTACATTGACTACTTACCCTTAGATCCTCTGAAATAATAACCCCTAAATCCCAACCCTCAGATGTATCAAATATTCTATATTCAGCCCTTGGGTTTTTACGTCCCAGGTGCATTATCTTGCACTTATCCACATTAAAACTCAATTGCCACAGCTCCGACCATTTTTTTAGTTTACCTAAATCATTTGTCATTTGGCTGATCCCTCCAGGAACGTCAACCCTGTTGCAAATCTTTGTGTCATCAGCAAAAAGACATACTTTTCCATTAATACCTTCTGCGATATCACTAATAAAAATATTAAAGAGAATGGGTCCAAGTACTGACCCCTGAGGTACCCCACTGGTAACAAGACCTTGCGCCGAATAAACTCCATTTACCACAACCCTCTGTTGCCTGTCACTCAGCCACTGCCTAATCCAGTCAACAATATTGGAATCCAAGCTCAAAGATTGCAATTTATTGATAAGCCTTCTATGCGGAACAGTATCAAAAGCCTTACTGAAATCTAAATAAGCAATGTCTACTGCACCACCTGTGTCTATTATTTTTGTTACCCAATCAAAAAAATCAATAATATTAGTTTGGCATGATCTCCCTGAGGTAAACCCATGTTGTTTCTGATCCTGTAATCTATGTGTTTTTAGATGTTCAACAATCCTTTCCTTTAACATGGTTTCCATTACTTTCCCCACTACTGACGTAAGACTAACTGGCCTATAGTTCCCTGATTCCTCCCTACTACCCTTCTTGTGAGAAACAGTAACTCTAACCCTAATCATAAAAAAGCAGAAACAGTAACCCTAACCCTAAACATAAAAGAAGCAGAAACAATAATCCTAACCCTAATCATAAATCAAGCAGAAACAGTAACTCTAACCCTAATCATTAAACAAGCAGAAACAGTAACTCTAACCCTAATCATAAAACAAGCAGAAACAGTAACTCTAACCCTAATCATAAAACAAGCAGAAACAGTAAACCTAATCATAAAACAAGCAGAAACAGTAACTCTAACCCTAATCATAAAACAAGCAGAAACAATAACTATAACCCTAATCATAAAACAAGCAGAAACAGTAACCCTAACCCTAATCATAAAACAAGCAGAAACAGTAACTCTAACCCTAATCATAAAGCAAGCAGAAACAATAACCCCAACGCTAATCATAAAACAAGCAGAAACAGTAACCCTAACCCTAATCATAAAACAAGCAGAAACAGTAACCCTAATCAATAAACAAGCAGAAACAATAACCCCAACGCTAATCATAAAACAAGCAGAAACAGTAACTCTAACCCTAATCATAAAACAAGCAGAAACAGTAACCCTAATCATAAAACAAGCAGAAACAGTAACTCTAACCCTAATCATAAAACAAGCAGAAACAGTAACGATAACCCTAATCATAAAACAAGCCGAAACAGTAACCCTAATCATAAAACAAGCAGAAACAGTAACTCTAACCCTAATCATAAAACAAGCAGAAACAGTAACTCTAACGCTAATCATAAAACAAGCAGAAACAGTAACTCTAACCCTAATCATAAAACAAGCAGAAACAGTAACCCTAACCCTAATCATAAAACAATCAGAAACAGTAACCCTAACCCTAATCATAAAACAATCAGAAACAGTAACCCTAACCCTAATCATAGAACAAGCAGAAACAGTAACCCTAACGCTAATCATAAAACAAGCAGAAACAGTAACCCTAACCCTAATCATAAAACAAGCAGAAACAGAAACTCTAACCCTAATCATTAAACAAGCAGAAACAATAACCCTAATCATAAAACAAGAAGAAACAATAACCCTAACCCTAATCATTAAACAAGCAGAAACAGTAACCCTAACCCTAATCATAAAACAAGCAGAAACATTAACTCTAACCCTAATCATTAAACAAGCAAAAACAATAACTCTAACCCTAATCATAAAACAAGCAGAAACAATAACCCTAACCCTAATCATAAAACCAGCAGAAACAGTAACTCTAACCCTAATCATAAAACAAGCAGAAACAGTAACCCTAACCCTAATCATTAAACAAGCAGAAACAGTAACTCTAACCCTAATCATTAAACAAGCAGAAACAGTAATCCTAAACCTAATCATAAAACAAGCAGAAACAGTAAACCTAATCATAAAACAAGCAGAAATAGTAACTAACCCTAATCATAAAACAAGCAGAAACAGTAACCCTAACCCTAATCATAAAACAAGCAGAAACAATAACCCTAATCATAAAACAAGCAGAAACAGTAACCCTAACTCTAATCATAAAACAAGCAGAAACAGTAACTCTAACCCTAATCATTAAACATGCAGAAACCGTAACTCTAACCCTAATCATAAAACAAGCAGAAACAGTAACTCTAATCCTAATCATTAAACAAGCAGAAACAGTAACTCTAACCCTAATCATTAAACAAGCAGAAACAGTAATCCTAAACCTAATCATAAAACAAGCAGAAACAGTAACCCTAACCCTAATCATAAAACAAGCAGAAACAGTAACCCTAATCATAAAACAAGCAGAAATAGTAACTAACCCTAATCATAAAACAAGCAGAAACAGTAACCCTAACCCTAATCATAAAACAAGCAGAAACAATAACCCGAATCATAAAACAAGCAGAAACAGTAACCCTAACTCTAATCATAAAACAAGTATAAACAGTAACTCTAACCCTAATCATTAAACATGCAGAAATAGTAACTAACCCTAACCATAAAACAAGCAGAAACAGTATCTCTAACCCTAATCATAAAACAAGCAGAAACAGTAACTCTAACCCTAATCATTAAACAAGCAGAAACAGTAACTCTAACCCTAATCATTAAACATGCAGAAACAGTAACTCTAACCCTAATCATTAACCAAGCAGAAACAGTAACCCTAACCATAACCATAGAACAAGTAGGGATGAGCCGGATCACCCCCGAGTTCGGTTCGCGCTCGAACTCTAACTTTCCAAATGTTCGAGTTCGAACTCGAACTCAATGCAAATCAATGGGACTTAATTCGATTTTTAGAGTGCCCTCCAAGAGGGCATAAAAGCTAGATATTTGCCATAAAAGGTGTATGGGGGTCCGGGTAGTGCCCTGGGGGACAGGAAACAGGGACAAAAAGTTAAAAAAAACACGTTTTTTTAGCAAGTACTATCATACAGTAACCCCTCTGTAGTATTGTGGAATAGGGATGAGCTGTTCGGGTTCGGACGGTTCGGGGTTTGACCCGAACTTAGCCTGTTCGAGCAGATCGCGAAACCCCGAACTTTTCTGGGTGTTCGCCGCATGTTCGACCACAATGGACCACAATGCATTTTCCCGCTGCCTGAAGCTCGTAATTGGCTACAGCCTTGCACCTGACCACAGGTCTGGTGCAAGACTGGTTGAACACTATGCCAATCACCGCTCAGAGTCCTGATTGGGCAAATTTTGCCCAATCATGGGCTCACAGAGCTAAGTCCCGCAGCACACTATATAAGGTTTCAATGCAGCGCTTTCTGCACACATTTCAGAGGAGATTTCAAAGCAGATAGTTGTGTGTGTTGTTACTGCCGGTCTGCCACGCTACTGGGGGGGTCTCATTTCTACCAAATATCAGGGAATTTAGGTGACGTGTGTCTTGTCACTGTGCCAGCAAGTTTTTTTAGGGTTTACAACTTTATTTAAAACATTTGTGAATTGAGGTGATTTTCTGGGTCTTGTCACACTGTGCCAGCAAGTCTTTTTGCGTCTCATTTATACCAAATATCAGGGAATTTAGGTGATGTGTGTCTTTTCACTGTGCCAGCAAGTTTTTTGGGGGTTTACAAATTTCTTTAAAACATTTGTGAATTAAGGTGATCTTCTGTGTCTCGTCACACAGCCAGCAATTATTTTTGGGGCTCACTAATTTCTTTAAAACACTTGGGAATTAAGGTGATCTGTGTCTCGTCATACAAAAAGTACCACGCTGTATTTTGGGGCTCACTAATTTCTTTAAAACACTTGGGAATTAAGGTGATCTGTGTCTCGTCATACAAACAGTACCACGCTGTATTTTGGGCTCACTAATTTCTATAAAACACTTGGGAGTTAAGGTGATCTGTGTCTCGTCATACAAAAAGTACCACGCTGTATTTTGGGGCTCACTAATTTCTTTAAAACACTTGGGAATTAAGGTGATCTTCTGTGTCTCATCACACAGCCAGCAAGTTTTTTTTGGGGCTCACTAATTTCTTTAAAACAGTTGTGAATTAAGGTGATCTGTCTCTTGTCACTGGCTGCCAGCTATCAGTGTGTCTCACTGAGTTATACCAGAGTTATTTAAATCTTTATACCAGAGTTGAATCAGAGTTCTGTATATATTAATCTATATATCACTCACCATGTCTGAAAGAACAAAAAGGACAGGCAGACGCTCCCAGCCACAGATAAGAGGGCAAGCAGCCCCTGTGTCGGGAGGCTGTGTCTCTGGTCGTGGTGGACATGGTGCATCCTCTGCAGGGGCACGCTTGTCCTTTCTAACTGGTGCTGGCCGTCTTAAGCAGCAGTAGCAACATACAGAGGACTTGGTGGATTGGCTAACCAGGCCATCCTCATCCTCTGAGTCCTCTGCCAGCCAGGCTTCTAGTGCTTTACAGTCCACCTCAGCTGCCAAAGCATCTAATGCAGCCTCCATGTCCACAGCTACTCCTGCCGTAGCCTTGCTATCACACACGGAGGAGTCAGCTGAATTGTTTGACTACAATGAGAGTGACATGCTGCTTGAGGATGCGCAGCAAGTACAGTGCTCTGATTCAATATCTGAGGTTGAGCAAGGGAGTATAATCAACCTAGAGGAAGGGGGTGCCAGTGATGACACACAAATAACTGGCACTCATGTTGCCCCAGCAGCTGCAGCATACTGCCAAGTTGGCTCCAGTGACGAGATAAGGGGTGAAGATGACATTGATGATGATGAGGTCACTGACTCCACCTGGGTGCCAGATTGAACTGAGCAATCAAATGAGGAGGAGGGGGAGGAGGAGGAGGAACAGCAAACATGAGGCACAACATCCTCTGTGACCAACCGTAGCACTAGCCGGTCCAAGGCATCACATGTCAGAGCTGCTCCGGTGAAGAGCACTGTTGTCTCAAAGAACACATGCAGGAATTCTGCTGTCTGGGAGTTCTTTAAGAAATGTGCAGCAGACCCCACCGTTGCTATTTGTAATCTATGTCAGAGGAGGCTGAAGCGTCGGATAAACACCGGACGCTTGGGTACCACGTGCTTGAGGCGACATATGAACAAGTGCCACACATCCCGTTGGGGCAAAACTTTGCGTAGGTCCTCCTCCTCCTCATCTGTCTCTACCCACACTGTATGTCCTGCCATGCAATTGCCTACAACGCTTGGGTACCACGTGCTTGAGGCGACATATGAACAAGTGCCACACATCCCGTTGGGGCAAAACTTTGCGTAGGTCCTCCTCCTCCTCATCTGTCTCTACCCACACTGTATGTCCTGCCATGCAATTTTGTAAGCAGAAAAACAACACAGCGCTTTAAAAGACCAAAGTCCAAAAAAAGACAGTGGGGTAGACACTCAATATGTCCATAAACTGAAATCGTTGTCTTTAACCCCTTAATGACCCCTGACGTACCCTGTACGTCCTGTCCTCGGGTCTCCCTTAGACCCGCGGACGTACAGGGTACGTCAGCGGAGCCAAATCCCCCTCCCGCCCGATACTCACCTCCCTCGTCGGATCCCACGGCGATCTGGCAGGGAGGAAGCCTGCCCATGTGATTTACATGGGCAGGCGAGGCTGATGACATTGCCACGCTGCGTGGTGACGTCATCAGAAGGTGCCCCCATGTAATTCAATGGAGGGGAGGGGGGGGGGGCTCCTTCGGAGCCCTCTATCTCCCCAACCATTGAAGCTAGCAAAATGCTTTTTGCACTGCTGAAAAGGGGAGAGTCTCCCCTTTTCATCGGTGTATAGCTTTAACCGTTTCGCTGCCTGATCGCGTTTTAGCGTGAATGTGCGCCAAAACGCGATTCGAACCTGGAGGGGGGCTGACATCTTGGATGTCAGCATAGCCTCCAGGTCCGCCCCCACCCACTGACAACCTCACCATATGTGTGAGGATGTCAGTGGGCCAGTTAACCCTCTAGCTGCCATGTAGAGATAAGGGGATCCTATGGATCCCTTTATCTCCCGATCCATGGCAGCTAGATGGTCATATTTGACATCATTTGAAAGGCCTGATCATGGCCAGGTTTGGTTTAAAAAATTTTTTAAAAAAAATTATAAAAAAAAATAATAATAAAAAATTTAAATAAAATAAAAAAATGTGTTTTTTTTTTAAAAAAAAAAATTGTCTGGGGGGGTTTAATTAAATAGGACCTAGGCTGACATCTCAAAATAATTAGCACAAAATGGTCAGAATGAGCGCAGCGCACATAGGTGAACTGGCTCAGCAGTGAAAGGGTTAAAAGGTAAAAACATGTAAAAATTGGGTATTTCTATTCTCGGGATAAAATTTGGAAACTATTTAGCTGGGGTCTTTATTGGTGACTATAGCTTTAGGGGATTAAATTATGAAAAAGTGTGTTTTTACCATTTTTTTCATCATATTTCATATTTTTTTTATATTAAATTATTGGATATGATGGAAATAATGGTATTTCTAGAAAGTCCATTTAATGGCGGGAAAAATGGTGTATAATATGTGTGGGTTGAATAAACGAGCAAGAGGAAAATTTGACCTAAACACTAACAGCGCAGAAACGTAAAAACAGCAGCGGTCACTAAAGGACGGATTTGTGTAAAACCGCCCGGTCACTAAGGGGTTAAGAGTAGATCTTCTCAAGGCAATGCCGATGAAGTGTGTACTGTAGGGAGGAAACACAAAAACAAGGGACCAAAATTGCGCAGTAGGACAGTACCCAAAGTGAGAGTATTATGTATCAATAATCAACTCACATTCTATGGAGCCCACAACCGGCTCCCAGGAATAAGGCGAGCAGGGACTTTATGTTGGGTGCCCATAAAACCTTCAAGCGATTTCTTCGGGATTCACCAGAATAAGGATACTGTGAGAGAATTGACAGAAACCAAAAAAGCACCTCCTAGTGCAATAAATCACACACAACTTAGTTTTTTAGAAGGAGATAGCCAAATTCAAACTCACACACTGTTGAGCCTCTATTGGCTCCGTCACAATACGCTTAGGGAATCATAAGGTGTTCCCCAGACCTTCTTTGCAGGAGATATGGAGGCAGACAGCAATTAGAATTTTTTTTAAAAATAAAAACATTTATTCACTTTAAAATAAGATAGATCATATCTACCAGACCAAAGACCAGGATGTGTTTCGCCAACAAAGGCTTCCTCAGCTGGTTATCACATGTCTATCCTTGCTGCTGCCTTTATATACAATACACATTCTATTAACAATTTGAAAAATCAATTACTTAGAAATCATCATACTTGAACTCAGGTGTGCTTGAGTGGCACCCACCGTTTATGCATAATTAGAGGCCCTGCGTGTCACCCCGGAACGCGGAAGTGGTAAATTAATACGGCAAAAGGAAGAAATTTATTCCCTTTATTGTAAACATTGCGCCCGCCATTTTGCGCATGTGCACACACCCCGCGTCTCAAGCTGAAGCGCAGGATCTCCAAGGGATCGCGCGGCTCCAAACATGGCCTCAAAAACGTCCCCAATAAAGATAGGAACGCAAACCCAGTGGCCCCTACAACACTGGGTTAATTAATCAAAGAATCGCATTTGCATATATAACTATTTAAAAAACAGCACGACGCTGCATTGAAGGGGGTCACTATTAGGGGATAACACAGTACCGCAGGGCACGTATATGAGACATAGTGTCTTATACTTGTGAATAAATGTAACCAATAGGTAATGCATATAAATACCTAGAAATAAACATAAATTGGCATTCAAGATATGGACATAGGTCCGATGTGTATATACAGGGAGTAAACTGGGATACTATGTAATGGATCTATAATATATAAAAAGGGGAGGTCATAATACATAAAAATACAGTGAGATTAGTAAAACTCCAAGAAATAAATGTGATCTAACGATTATATAATCATTTATATGATAATGACTTATAGAGTAATAAATATAACCTGTGCTAAATATAGAATAATCTATATAAAGTGATAAATTGCAATATTAAATTAAACATAGGTGCTAACTCATCATAGAACTAGACCAAAAAAGTGCATGGCATTAGGATATTAGTCCTAAAGTACCTTTAGGAGACTAGTAGTCTCTATACCATTATATATGCAAATGGTTAAATATAATAAATAAGATGTGCTCATGAACACTTAGGGACCTCTAAAAACTGATTTCATATATAACAAATTGGGTCATGTGAAAAGCTAAAGTGATTATGTGCTTCAATATATTAAAAATAGTGTTATTAGAAAATACTCATATACCAGTGATATTAATATGTAAATCCCTTAATATACATATGGGCTGGAATAAATCCCTATGATGGCATTGATGTCAATATTAAATCGAATTAATGAGCAAAAAAGGGGGGGGAGGGAGAAGGAACCCAAATCTAAAGGAAATGAACTAATTCGTTATTTAAGCCTCCCGGCATTAAGGTCCCAAGATCAAAAATCAGTTTCATCTCCTCTCTCCCCAAGGCAGTGGTTTCGCTCACTCCCCTATTAATACATCTCACTTTTTTCACAGCAGAAAATTTAAGGCCTCTTGAGCATCCGTTATGGAATAATTTAAAATGTTGAGATACAGAATGCTTCTCATATTGTTTATTAATGTTCCTAACGTGCTCTGAGATTCTCACATTCAGGGCTCGGCTTGTACGGCCGACATATTGGAGTCCACATGGGCACTCCAAAATGTACAATACATTTTTAGAATAACAGGTCAGGATTTTCTTAATCTTGACCATTTTCCCTGTTTTTTTATTAATGAAGCTATCGTTATGTCGCTTCTTATTCCCTGTAGATCTACAGGCCAGACATTGGCCGCAGCCATAATAGCCTTCTTTTACATGAAAGTGATTGACTGTTTTTTGTCAACAAAAAGGCTCTTAACCAATCTTTTTTTTATGTTATTCGCTCCTCGAAAAATAATTCTGGGCTTATCCCCTATGATCGAATGGAGATCCTTATCTTTCTTTAAAAAATGCCAATGTTTTCTAAAAACCTTTTTAATTAAAACACTGTTTTCGTTAAAATCACAAAGAAAAGGGACTCCTGTCATCGCTTCTTTCCTGGTTTTATATTGTATAAGGTTATTTTGGTCCACCATTTTCAAATCTCTTATTAACCCTTCCAGTTCGATTTTATCGTAACCTTTATCGATAAACTCTTGTTTCAGAATTCCCGCCTTTTCTTCAAAAATCACATCGTCTGAACAATTCCTGCGTAGTCTAGTGAACTGTCCCTTTGGGATTCCTTTCAACCATATCATATTGTGACAACTTGTCTTGTCGATATATGTGTTTGTATCTACATCTTTAAAATAGGTTTTAGTTTCTAAGATACCATCTTTCACATAGATCTCCAGGTCAAGAAAAGAAATTCTCTCTCTACTCCACTTTTTCTCAAGTTTTATGCCCCATTCTTCATTATCCAAACTCGTCAGAAAATCCAACAGTTCCACCTCCTCCCCCCTCCATATGAATAGTAAATCGTCTATATATCTCCTATAAAATGGGACTCTATCCTGCGCCCAGTCACGCGAACCATAGACAAAACTGGTTTCCCAGCCTGCCATATAAAGGTTCGCGTAACTGGGTGCAAACCGAGTACCCATGGCTGTTCCCCTCGTCTGGATATAAAATTCTCTATCAAATTGAAAGTAATTATTGTTCAATATGAACTCTATCCCATCCATTACAAAATCTATCTGTTCTTTTTCCAAACTTCTAGATATAGTTAATTGTTCCTTAACCACTTCCATTCCTTTTTTATGGGGAATATTACTATACAACGAATTTACGTCACACGTCACTATAAAATACTCATCGTTCCACTGGACCTCTTTCAATCTTTGCAATATGTCAATGGAATCCTTGGTGTAGGAAACTATATTTTTAACAATGGGCTGAAGAATCTGGTCGACATATTCTGACAGGTTGCTAGTGATCGAATTAATCCCTGAAACGATGGGTCGCCCTGGGGGGTCAGTTGATTTTTATGAATTTTAGGTAGTATATAGAAAGAAGGGATCTTCGGGTATAGGTTATGGAGAAATTTATGTTCCTTATCAGTTATAATGGATTTTTCTTTTCCTTCATCCAATAGTGTCTTTAGTCTTATATTAATCCCATTAGTTGGATCCCCTTTTATTACTTGGTATGTTACACCATCCTTGAGTATCTTATTAACCTCCAAAACATATTTTTCTTTAGATAGAATCACCACACCTCCCCCCTTATCCGCAGGCTTAATTACGATACTTTCATCTTGTTCTAAAGCTCTCATAGCATCGTTCTCTTCTTTAGATAGATTATATTTAATTTTCTTATTGCCATATTTCTCCAAATCTGTCATAACTAAGGTTTCAAAGACCTTCATCTCCTCTGAGATGTAGTTACGTGGAAAAAACGTGGATTTGGGTTTCAAGGAGGTATGGATGAATTTACTATCCGTTAAATGGTTTTCTAAGGGAGTTTTCATAAAGAACTTTTTCAGACAAAGATTTCTTTTAAATTTCTGCAGATTAACAAAAACATAAAATTTGTCCATTCTGTTGGTAGGAGCAAATTTTAGACCCTTCTGGAGTACTTTAATCTCAGGTTTAGTAAGTGTTTTACCACTTAGATTGAATATTCCTTCCAAATTTATCGTCTTTCTCTTTTCTCTTTGTTGTACCTTTCTTCCTGCCCTATTTCCTCGTCTGATCTTTCCCATCTTCTTTTTCTGTTGTTTTCCCTTAATCTTGAACTTCCATCCCCTAGATTTTGGTTTCTCTCCCTCTCCCTTGAATCCCCATCCCTCAGATTTTGATGTCTCTCCCTCTCTCTGGGTGGATTCCATAAAAAATCCTGTTCCTCCTGACCAGCAGCTAGGGCTTGAAATCTATTAGAAAGGGGGATAGGATTGGATAGGATTTCTAATGTTCTCATGGAGATCGTTTCTATAATTTCCTCCACTTCTACCAGAAATTCTGGTAGTTGTGGAGTGATGTTCTTTATTGCCCAAAGGCGTCATATTGGGGTTGTGGGACTGATCAGAAGGAAAATTTATTCTCTGTATAGGACCCCCCATATATTTATTCCAGGATCTATTATTCCCATGATAATTAGATGTATTAGTTTGGGAATAATTTGAATAACGAGGTCCTCTATTATACGGTTCTGGATATCTTCTCTCCCATGTTCTTGGTCTATATGAATTCACATGGCTTAAATGGGAGAGGGGTGGTCTATAGTTTCCCGTTTCATACCGCTTATGAATATTGCCTTTTCTATAATCTTCAACATCTCTCTCATATTTCCTTTTTTTGGTGGATAATACATCTGTCTCTATTTTCTGCAGTTTCTCCTCAAGAATTTTAGAGATAGCAGTTACCTCATCCCTAGATTTCTCCTTTTCTATTATAATGGAGAGTTTTTCAATCTCTGCATTCACTTTAGGTAACTTTTCTTTTTATTATTATGTAGTCCATCATACTGACCGCAAAGCCCTCTAGTAACTTACTCAGATCAGTAATTGAATTTAAGCAAGCATGGGATAGGCATAAGGCTATCCTAAACAAAAGATAAATCCAGGTTAAGTATCCATGTAATTGGGCAGACTAGATGGGCCGAAAGGTTCTTATCTGCCGACATTTTTTCTATGTTTCTATGTTTCTATTCCATCCCGAAACAAAATCAACATCCTCTTTGTCTGAGGTTGGTGTTTTTTGGAACCTTAATCCCCTAGGTGTAATACCTTCTTTCCTATATTTTTCCAATGTGGCTATTTCTAACTTGATCTTAATTTCTTTGACTAAACATTTCTCATATTCAATCAAGGGTTCTTAGATGTCATCTGTGTTGATCGACTCCACTATCTCTAAATGACTATTGCCAAAATAGGTTTCAACATTGGACCCTACTAGGTTCCTGAAGTTGTTAAGAGACATATTCCCAGGCTGCTATAAACACCTATAGAGAATTTACCATATATAGAATGCAATAGAAAGGGAAAAGGGGTGAAGCGCCCACCGGAATGGTGTCTATCCCACTTGCTGAATGCTGTATAGGGGGTTTCTCTAAATACCCGAGTGACAATTTTGTAAGCAGAAAAACAACACAGCACTTTAAAAGACCAAAGTCCAAAAAAAGACAGTGGGGTAGACGCTCAATATGTCCATAAACTGAAATCGTTGTCTTTAAGAGTAGATCTTCTCAAGGCAATGCCGATGAAGTGTGTACTGTAGGGAGGAAACACAAAAACAAGGGACCAAAATTGCGCAGTAGGACAGTACCCAAAGTGAGAGTATTATGTATCAATAATCAACTCACATTCTATGGAGCCCACAACCGGCTCCCAGGAATAAGGCGAGCAGGGACTTTATGTTGGGTGCCCATAAAACCTTCAAGCGATTTCTTCGGGATTCACCAGAATAAGGATACTGTGAGAGAATTGACAGAAACCAAAAAAGCACCTCCTAGTGCAATAAATCACACACAACTTAGTTTTTTAGAAGGAGATAGCCAAATTCAAACTCACACACTGTTGAGCCTCTATTGGCTCCGTCACAATACGCTTAGGGAATCATAAGGTGTTCCCCAGACCTTCTTTGCAGGAGATGCCATGCCTGCCATGCAATTGCCTACAACCTCCACCGACAGGGATGATGCTACAGTAATGGATGTACCAGCAGGTCCTTCCTCACAATGTGACATCATCCCAGTAGCTGAAGATTTACGCAGTCATATTACATTGACGCAGCTGCTGCAGCGAAAGAAAAAATATAGTTCCAACCATCCCCAAGCACAGCGTCTAAATGCCAGCTTAGCAAAATTACTCGCATTGCAGCTGCTGCCTTTCCAGCTGGTGGACTCTGCTCCCTTTCGTGAATTTGCTGAATGCGCTGTACCACAGTGGCAGGTTCCAAAACGCCATTACTTTTCACACAAGGCCATTCCAGCACTAAACCAGCACGTGGAAGACAATGTTATCGAGTCATTGGGAAAGGCAGTCAGCAGCAAGGTGCATGTCACTTAAGACACGTGGTCCAGCAAGCATGGACAGGGTCGTTACATTTCCTTCATGGTACACTGGGTAACTCTGATTGCAGCTGGAAGGGATCCAAGACGGGGCTCTGTGCTGGAGCTTGTTCATCCACCACGCCTCCAGAAAGCTGCTTGTATGAGGTCTGTCTGCTCCACCACCACCTCTCCCTCTTCCTCCTCCTCCTTCACTGTCTCTGGCGAAGTGGCAGTTAAACCCACGCCTGACAGGGTGTACGCAATGGCTCAAGCAAAAAGATGCCATACTGTGCTTGAGCTGGTTTGTTTAGGGGACAGGAGCCACACCGGGTCAGAAATTTTGTCAACTCTGCAGGGGCAGGTGCAGAGATGGTTAACACCACACCAGCTTGAGCTGGGAATGATCGTCTGTGATAATGGCAGCAACCTTCTCTCCACCCTACGCAAGGGTAAATTGACGCATGTACGATGCCTAGCACACGTCCTAAATCTGGTGGTACATCGTTTCCTAACCAAGTACCCAGGGCTGCCAGAGCTTCTCATCCAGGCCAGAAAAGTCTGCAGCCACTTCTGACAGTCATTCCCAACAAGTGCTCGCCTGGCAGAAATTCAAAGAGAATTCCACCTTCCCACAAACCGTCTGATCTGTGACATGCCCACCAGGTGGAATTCGACATTAGCAATGCTGCAGCGTCTGCACAAGCAGCAGAGGGCCATCAACGAGTACCTGTGTGAGTATGGCACAAGGACAGGTTCAGGTCAACTTATTTTTTTCCCCCCCGCAGTGGCTGATGATCAAGGATGCATGCACTGTACTGTCACCATTTGAGGAGGCAACGAGGATGGTGAGCAGGGACAGTGCATGCATCAGTGACACAATTCCTTTAGTGTTCCTGCTGGAGCACAGTCTGCGGGGAATTATAGATGTGGCTCTAGAGGCAGAGCAGCGGGAGGAAGAGGAGGCCTTCCCTAGCTCTCAAGGCCCCAGTCTTTCCGCAGACAGCATTCCAGCGGGTCCTACTCAGATCAGACAGGAGGAGGATGAGGAGGAGGAGGACTATTTAAGTAGTGGGGGCATTGAAGGTGGGGATTCCTCAAGGCAGGGTTTTGTGTGCCCAGAAACAGAAGGGCTTGTGCGTGGCTGGGAGGAGGAAGTGCACGATATGGTCATCCTCATTGACCAGGAAGACTCGGCAGCTAATGCCACCTCCAACCTACGCTGCATGGGCTCCCTAATGATGCAAAGCCTGCTAAAGGACCCCAGGATTCGTGCTATCAAGGAGAGGGATCATTACTGGTTGGCAACCCTTCTTGATCCACGATACAAGGGGAAAGTTGCAGAGCTCATCCTGCCCGCACAGAGGGAGCACAGGATGACAAAGCTTCGGGACGCTCTAAAGCGAAACTTGTGTAACACCTTTCCAGGCACTGTTAGATTACCAAGTGCTGACACACGTGCTTCTGAGGCTGCAGGTGATCAGAGGAATAGCGGTGAAGGCCAGGGCCACTTGACTGATGCATTTTTTAATTTTTTTAGTCCTCGACGCCCAGGGACGTCAAATGTAGGCACCCATTGCCAGCGTCTTCACCATATGGTGCAGGACTACCTAGGGGCAAGGGCAGACCTGGATACCTTTCCAGCAGATGATCCACTGGCTTACTGGGTGTTGAGATTGGATCACTGGCCAGAACTTAGCCAATATGCTATGCAGCTACTAGGTTGCCCTTCATCTAGCGTGCGTTCTGAAAGGACGTTCAGTGCCGCTGGAGGTTTTGTCACAGACAAAAGAGTGCGTCTGTCCACTGACTCTGTAGACTGGCTGACATTTATAAAAATGAATCAGTCCTGGATCAGCAGCTATCAATCCCCTGATGCTGAAGTAATGTTTTTTTTTATCTGTTAATGGGCGTCAGTGCACCCAGATATTGTGCCTTTGGTGCCAGGCCAGCAAGTATCATCATACAGTAACCCCTCTGTGGTATCGTGGAAGAGTGCAGGGGTGGACCATGCGATCCTATATTGAAAAGATATGATTCTGGTCAAGGCGTCAGTGCACCCAGATATTGTGCCTTTGGTGCCAGGCCAGCAAGTATCATCATACAGTAACCCCTCTGTAGTATTGTGGAAGAGTGCAGGGGTGGACCATGTGGTCCTATATTGAAAAGTTTTTTATCTGTTAATGGGCGTCAGTGCACCCAGATATTGTGCCTTTAATGCCAGGCCATCAAGTATCATCATACAGTAACCCCTCTGTGGTATTGTGGAAGAATGCAGGGGTGGACCATGTGGTCCTACAGTTGTGTTCAAAATTATTCAACCCCCAATGCTGTAAAGGGTTTTAGGGAATTTAGTGTACATTTGTAATTGTATTCAGAATGAAATCCTACAAGGACTTTTTAGAGAACCATATGCAACTAAAATGACATCAATTGGTTTTGTAATACAGTAGTAAATGTTTCTTTTGTGAATTCTTCATTGACACAATTATTCAACCCCTTAAAGACTACCACTCTGAAGAACAGAGGTTCATTCAAGTGTTTTCAATCAGGTATTGAAAACACCTGTGGATGTCACGGAGCAGCAATAAAGCATAATAAACACCAATTAGGCAGCTTTAAAATGACTGTGATACTCAGCTCCTTCTAGACATTTACTGGTGTGGTTACAAACATGGTGAAGTCAAGAGAATGGTCCAGGAAGACAAGAGAAGAGGTGATTACTCTTCACAGGAAGGGCAATGGCTATAAGAAGATTGCAAAGATGTTAAACATACCAAGAGAGACCATAGGAAGCATCATTCGCAAATTCAAGGCAAAGGGCACTGTTGAAACGCTACTTGGTCGTGGCAGAAAGAAGTTGCTGACTTCGACTGCTGTGCGCTACCTGAAGCGTAGAGTGGAGAAAAGTCCCCGTGTGACTGCTGAGGAACTGAGAAAAGATTTGTCAGATGTGGGTACTGAAGTTTCAGCTCAGACAATACGGCGCACACTGCGTAATGAAGGCCTCCATGCCAGAACTCCCAGGCGCACCCCCTTGCTGTCTCCAAAGAATAAGAAGAGTCGACTGCAGTATGCCAAAAGTCATGTGGACAAACCACAGAGGTTTTGGGATAGTGTTCTGTGGACTGATGAAACAAAATTAGAACTGTTTGGGCCCATGGATCAACGCTATGTTTGGAGGAGGAAGAACAAGGCCTATGAAGAAAAGAACACCTTGCCTACTGTGAAGCATGGCGGGGGGTCAATCATGCTTTGGGGCTGTTTTGCTTCTGCAGGTACAGGGAAGCTTCAGCGTGTGCAAGGTACCATGAATTCTCTTCAGTACCAGGAGATATTGGATGACAATGTGATGCAGTCCGTCACAAACCTGAGGCTTGGGAGACGTTGGACCTTTCAACAGGACAATAATCCCAAGCATACCTCCAAGTCCACTAGAGCATGGTTGCAGATTAAAGGCTGGAACATTTTGGAGTGGCCATCGCAGTCACCTGACTTAAATCCGATTGAGAACCTCTGGTGGGACTTAAAGAAAGCAGTTGCAGTGCGCAAGCCTAAGAATGTGACTGAACTGGAGGCTTTTGCCCATGATGAATACCCGTAGATCGCTGCAAGACACTTGTGTCAAGCTATGCTTCACATTTAAAAGCTGTTATAACTGTAAAAGGATGTTGTACTAAGTACTAAGATTGAATGTCACTTGGGGGTTGAATAAAACTGATAATGATGTGAGCACAGAAAAGACATTTGTGGTTATTTCATTATAAATGTTATGTTATATTTGTCTGACCTACACGTGCCTCTTTGATTTAATTGTAAGCAAGATGACTGAATGATCAAAATCAATGTCAAACTGGCCAAAACACTCAATTTCAGTGGGGGTTGAATAATTTTGAACACAACTGTATATTGAAAAGTTTTTGATCTGGTAATGGGCGTCAGTGCACCCAGATATTCTGCCTTTGGTGCAAGACTGCAAGGCCAGCAAGTATCATCATACAGTAACCCCTCTGTGGTATTGTGGAAGAATGCAGGGGTGGACCATGTGGTCCTATATTGAAAAGTTTTTGATCTGGTAATGGGCGTCAGTGCACCCAGATATTGTGCTTTTGGTGCCAGGCCAGCAAGTGCATTCATATAGTAACCCCTCTGTGGTATTGTGGAAGAGTGCAGGGTTGGACCCTGCTTTTCAAAAAATTAAAATGATATAAATCTGGCACAGGCGTCAGTGCAGCCAAATATGGTCTTCCACTTGCTGGTATAGTGCTGGAATGGCCTTCCGTGAAAAGTAATGGCGTTTTGGAACATGCCACTGTGGTACAGCAAATTCAGCAAATTCACAGAAGGAAGCAGAGTCCACCAGCTGGAAAGGCAGCAGCTGCAATGCGAGTAATTTTGCTAAACTGGCATTTAGACGCTGTGCTTGGGGATGGTTGGGACTATATTTTTCTTACACTGCAGCAGCTGGAGCAACGTAATCTGACTGCGTAAATCTTCAGATGATGGGATGCTGCCACATTGTGAAGGAGCTGGTACATCCATTACTGTAGCATCATCCCTGTCAGTGGAGGTTCTAGCAGGCAATGACATGGCAGGACATACAGTGGGGGTAGAGACAGATGAGGAGGAGGAGGAGGACCTACGCAAAGTTTTGCACCAACAGGTTGTGTGGCAGGAGGTCATTTGTCGCCTCAAGCACATGGTACCCAAGCGTCCGGTGTCTTTCCCATGCTTAAGCCTCATCTTACATAGATTACAAATAGCAACCATGGGGTCTGCTGCACATTTCTTAAAGAACTCCCAGACAGCAGAGTTCCGGCATGTGTGCTTTGAGACAACAGCGCTCTGCACCGGAGCAGCTCTGACATGTGATGCCTTGGACTGGCTAGTGCTACGGTTGGTCATAGAGGATGTTGTGCCTCGTGTTTGCTGTGCCTCCTCCTCCCCCTCACTTGATTCCTCTGTTCGATCAGGCACCCAGGTGGAGTCAGTGACCTCATCATCATTATCATCATCACCCCCTATCTCCTCGTCAATGGAGCCAACTTGGCAGTATGCTGCAGCTGCTGGGGCAACATGAGTGCCAGTTATTTGTGTGTCATCACTGGCACCCCCTTCCTCTAGGTTGATTATACTCCCTTCCTCAACCTCAGTGATTGAATCAGAGCTCTGTACTTGCTGCGCATCCTCAAGCAGCATGTCACTGTTATTGTAGTCAAACAATTCAGCTGTGATAGCGAGGCTACGGCAGGAGTAGCTGTGGACATGGAGGCTGCATTAGATGCTTTGGCAGCTGAGGTGGACTGTAAACCACTACAAGCCTGGCTGGCAGAGGACTCGGAGGATGAGGATGGCCTGGTTAGCCAATCCACCAAATCCTCTGTATGTTGCTGCTGCTTAAGAAGACGACCAGCACCAGTTAGAAAGGACAAGAGTGCCCCTGCAGAGGATGCACCACGTCCACCACGACCAGAGGCACAGCCTCCCGACACAGGGGCTGCTTGCCCTCTTATCTGTGGCTGGGAGCGTCTGCCTGTCCTTTTTGTTCTTTCAGACATGGTGAGTGATATATAGAATAAATATATACAGAACTCTGATTCAACTCTGGTTTAAAGACTTCCAGAACTCTGGTATAACTCGGTGAGACACACTGATAGCTGGCAGCCAGTGACAAGACACATATTACAATTCCCAGAAACCTCCTATAAATCAGTGTGACCCCCTGATGTGTGGCAGTGAAAAGACACAAATTACAATTTGCATTAATCTGCTAGAAGTATGTGGGATCCCCTGATTGCTGGCAGTGACAAGACACAAATTACAAGTCTCAGAAACCTCCTATAAATCAGTGAGACCTCCTGATGGGTGGCAGCCAGTGAGAACACACGGATTATAAAAATTCCCAAATATTTTCAGAAATTACTGACACCCAAAATACTGCGTGGCACTGGCTGTGTGAAAAGACACAGATCACCTCAATTCGGAGATATTTGGTAGAAATGAGACCCCCCCAGTAGCGTGGCAGACCGGCAGTAAGAACACACAACAATGTCCTATGAAATCTCCTCTCAAATGCGTTCAGAAGCACTGCGTGGAAACCTTATATAGTGTGCTGCAGGACTTAGCTCTGTGAGCCCATGATTGGGCAAAATTTGCCTAATCAGGACTCTGAGCCGTGATTGGCATAGTGTTGAACCTGTCTTGCACCAGACCTGTGGTCAGGTGCAAGGCTGTAGCCAATTCCGAGCTTCAGGCCAGTGGAAAAGTGCATTGTGGTCCGTTGTGGTGCATTGTGGGCGAACACCCGGAAATGTTCGTAGTTTGCGAACATGCGAACAGGCTATGTTCGATGCGAACTCCGAACCGATCGAACCGAACAGCTCATCCCTAATCCCTAACCCTAATCATAAAACAAGCAAAAACAGTAACTCTAACCATAATTAGGGATGAGCGCTCGGTTCAGATCTGTTCAGAGTTCGAATCAAACATCGGCTGATCGAAAGTTCGCGAACTTCAAACTTTTTTTGGGACGTTTGCCAAAAGTTCGAAAAAAATATAAAAATTAAAAAAGTATAAAAAATGCTTAAAAAAATACAAAAAAAATCTAGAAATAATGAGACTCTTTGCTGCTGAATATTATAAGCAGCGGTTTATTAGATAATGAATTAAAACAGGAATATTTTTAACATTAAAGCCTATGGGATAAAACATTCTTGTTACTAAAACATCAGGCAAACATGGCCCTCTAATCAGTCACTGTAGAGGGCAGCCTGCCAGGGCCTCCCACCTGTGACAGTATATCACACCCTGTGACTATATCCCACCCCGTGACAATATATACTGCCATGTGACAATATATCCCATAAATTTCCAATTGACAATCATGGTTACAATTATCACAAATTCTTAAAATTTAACTTTTAATAAGTCTGCATTCTAAACAAAATCAATTTGAAATGAAGGAGAATTACCTCCTAACGGTGAACACCCTTAAAAACACACACAATTGAATAATAGATTGTCATGGAGCTGATGTAGCGCTCCATGCTTCAAACCCCAAGAGACTTTATGTTCAATTGTATCGTGTGATTTTAGATATTTTACATCGTTTGGTTTTAGTTTAAATTAGTTTAGTGTAAAATGGAGTAACTTTAGTTTTAAATATACTTATATTCCTGTAGGTAAATGTGTTTCTGTATAGCCAGTAAACAAGCTTTACTGTTGTGTAATTTATGCACCAGGGTTTTTCCCTTTATCAGTGTTTGTCTTTAATCTGATGTGTTAGAACAATGGATTTTACAAATGTTGTGTGAGCTGAAGGCTAAAGAATGTAAATAATGTTTATTGTAAATACTTGATGTCACGGAATGGCCCAGCACCCTCAGCCAGGGGCGGTGCACACGGACATTAGTTTTGGCCAGGGACAGTTAGGCGCGGTGGCACGCACGGAGTGTTAACGTACTTTTTATTAGATGTGATGTGATTATTGTGTGGTGTAATAAAGTGTCCCCGTTGGTTTATTGCGAAATGTATTTTCCCTTTGTTTGCTTTGCTCGCCGCCATTTTCCGATCACCTTGTGGCGCAGTTCAGAATCCTCGATTCGTAAAATGGCCGATTCGAACCATCCGGTTCGAATCGTAAAATGGCCGATTCGAACCATCCGGTTCGAATCGTAAAATGGCCGATTCGGACCATCCGGTCCGAATTGGCGACTCCCCGAATCGTAATGACCAATGGGTCCCGGGAGGGCGGGCAAGGAGTCCCATTGTATTGTAATTTTGTGTAAAGTTAATAAATGCTTGAGCTGTGCATAATAAAGGCAGATTTAGCAGTGCATCCAGCCTCGTCTGATGTGTTATTTCTCCGCCGTGCTTCCTATTCTGAGAATCCCTCGAGGTCTCAGGGTGCGGTGTCCCAGACGATCCGAACCGAATCGAGCGCTCTGTACCTGCATCGAGTATCAGGGCAGAGGCGCAGCGAGTGAGATTCGGTTCCCAGACTGCCTGACGGAGATCCGATCCGAAGGACGCGGCCGTGTACCGCGCTTCGGTATTGCGGTAAGATCCGAATCCTCCGCTGATTCCGTCAGATCCGAAACTCCCTCCAACCCCGATCCGAAACTCCATCCAACCCCGATCCGACCCTCCATCCATCCCAGATCCGAAAAGTCCTCCACCCAAGATACGAAGAGTCACCCGGCCCCAGGATCGGAAACGTTTCCCGCATAAGATCCGAAACGTTTCCCCATAAGATCCGAACATTCTCCGGGCTGCCAGATCCGATCCACAGACGTCTCCACACCCGCAAGGTCAGTGAACCAGCTGCTCGGGACGCTGAGTGCCGTATGGCTCAGTGGTCGGGCTGGTTCTAGGCAGGGGTCCCCTCCACCGCCCGCTAATCCCTTCCCGGGGTCACGCCAGGCCGCACGAGACGCCGAGTGCGCGCCACTCGGTAGTCGGGCCAGCGGTAAGCGACAGGGCCACGCAGATAGAGCACACCCGCAGGCGGAACAACATCTCCATTCCGTCATACTGGTGGCAGCGGTGGGATAGCTCTCTGCAGGCCCTAGGGGGACCCTCATCATGATCGGGTACAGTGCCTACAAGCGGGACGTCCTGCGTGGCATGCTGGAGAACCGGGGCGGCGCCCCGGGCTCCAAGAGCCGGGAGACCTTGATGGAGGAATTGAAGAGGATGGATCAGGAGGCGGCGTTCGCAGCGTTGCCCGCTGACACGGCGCCGGCCACTGTCCCCGCAGAGCCCGAAGACAGTGTCCGGCCCCATCGGAAGCTGAGATGAGGAATCTGGGTCGAGAACTCGGCCAGGAAGAGGAGCGTGAGAGGGAGCGAGTGCACGAGCTACGGCTGGCTGAAGTGCGAAGCCGACGGAGTAGCCGTTCCCCGTCAGATCGTTACCCCGGGCGGAAAGTGCCGTTCCAGGCGTTCAAGGAGTTCCGGGAAGCCGAGGAGGAAATAGAAAGTTACCTCCAAGACTTTGAGCGCCTGTGCCGAGTGCATGAAGTGCACCGTGCCGATTGGGTAAGGATCTTGGCGAGTAAGCTGACCGGTCGGGCCGCCGAGGCCTATCGCACGGTGCCGGACGAAGAGGCCACCAGTTACTCACACGTTAAGCAGGCGCTGCTGAGCAGATTCGCTGTGACCCCTGAAGCCAGCCGGGTGAAGTTCCGGAATTCCCGCCGGCCCAGTGGCGCCACTCACGTGGAGTGGGCCCATCGGTTGCAGAGGGACTTGCGCACCTGGCTCTCGGGAAGCCAAGCGGAGACGGTGACAGAGATCACCCAACTGCTGCTGCTCGAGCAGTTCTTCGAGCACACACCCTCCGCTATCCGGGAGTGGGTGCGCGACAAGAAGCCCCAGACGGTGCAACAAGCGGCCACCTGGGCCGACGAGTATACGGACACTCGGAAGATGTCGGGGGAGAGCGGATCTTGGCCGGCCGCCCAGCTTTACCCACCCCACCACCTCCACCACCCCCACCACCAGCGGTCCGGGCGCCGGTAGCACGGCCCCCCAGCCGGCCCACCAACATGGCTAACGTCCGATGCTACGGGTGCAACCAGGAGGGGCACTACAAGCAGTATTGCCCCAACCGACCGGAGTTGACCCGGCCGGCCGGCAGGGCATCGCCGGCGGCCCATTGCTGCGACGCCGGAGCTCCGTGGCCGGAGGCCCCGGAGGAATGGGAGCAGCTGCATGAGGCCGACCCCGTGCAAGCCGCCGCGGATGACAACCGCCGTCACCACCGCCAGGCGGTGTGGATAAACGGGCGGCCCGCTGAGGGGCTGCGGGACTCCGGGGCTACCATCACCCTGGTCCGGCCTCACTTGGTTCCGCCGAGCGACCGCCTGCAAAGCACTGTTGCAGTACGGGTGGCCGGAGGAAAGGTGCTCCGGCTCGAGACGGCCCGGGTTCACCTGGACTGGGGAAACGGGGAGAGGGAGGTGAGGGTGGGGTTGTTGAGGCAACTGCCGGCCGAGGTGCTCCTGGGTAACGACCTGGGACAGCTCATTTCCGCTTACTCCACAGATGCAGCTACCCCGGTAACCACTAGGCAACAGAGCCGACGTCACGACAGGGGCACTCCGAACGGGACCCAGGTGAGATCTCCACCAAAACCAACCCGACCTCCCAAACCTCCCAAACCTCCCAGACCTCCCCGACCCCCCAAACCTTCCCGGCCTCCCAGACCTCCCACACCCCAAACCTCCAGAACCTCCCGGCCTCCCAGACCGCCATCACCTCCCATACCCCGACGGGACCCGATCCTTCCCCTCCCACCTGACCTCCCTTCTCCGTGGAGTACCCCGGAGACGCTTCGCCACCAGACCCGGACCGACCCCACACTGCAGGGCTACCGGGACCGCGCCGGTCAGGGCCTGGACGACCAGGGAAAGGACAAGGAAGTGGGAGGATGGGTTGCTGTACCGTTACACTGTGAGGGAGGGGGCCAAGAAGAAGCAGGTCCCGCAGAAGCAGTTGGTGGTGCCTCAGGGCCCTAGGCAGGAGCTTCTGCGCTTGGCCCATGACATCCCCTTTCAGGTCACTTAGGCCAGACGAAAACAGGTTGGCGCGCAGCGCGCGCGTTTTTCTGGCCCCGCCTTAGCAAGGACACCCGCGACTATTGCCGCACCTGCCCAGTTTGCCAGAAAACTGGGAAGTCCGGGGATCACCCGAAGGCACCCTTGCGGCCCATGCCCATCATTCAGGAGCCCTTCAGCCGGGTGGCGGTCGACATCGTTGGGCCGTTGCCACGGCCCAGTGCCACCGGTAAGAGATACATCCTTACCGTAGTGGATTATGCCACCCGGTACCCCGAGGCTGTGGCCTTGGCCAACATCCAGGCGGACACTGTAGCGGACGCGCTCCTCAGGGTGTTCACGAGGGTAGGGTTTCCCCGAGAAATTCTATCCGACCAGGGTACCCAGTTTACCGCTGAGCTCACCCAACAGCTCTGGCGTCTCTGTGGTGTTAGGGCGCTGCACAGCGCCCCGTATCACCCCCAGACAAATGGGCTGTGCGAGCGGTTTAATGGGACCCTGAAGCAGCTCATCCGGGCCTTTGTGCACGAGAACAGGGATTGGGAGAAGTATCTTCCCCACCTGCTGTTCGCCTACCGGGAGGTTCCTCAGGAATCCACCGGTTACTCCCCCTTTGAGCTGCTGTATGGGCGCCAGGTGCGAGGACCTCTGGATCTGGTTAGGGCTCAGTGGGAGGGGGCACCGGAGGAGGATGGGGTTCCTGTGGTGGAGTACGTCCTGAAGCTCCGGGAGCGCTTGGCGGAACTCGCGGGGTTCGTGCAGGAGAACATGGAGACGGCCCAGGCTCAGCAGAAGGCGTGGTACGATCGCGCTGCGTGCAGTCGCTCGTTCTGCGTGGGGCAGAAGGTTCTGGTGTTGAAACCACAGCGGCAGAACAAGCTGCAGGCGGCCTGGCAAGGTCCCTACAAGGTGGTAACCCAGCTGGGGGATACCACCTATGTGGTTGTTAGCTGCGCAGACACCAGAATCCAGCGGACGTTCCACGTCAATATGCTGAAGGCCTTCCATGAGCGGCCGGAGACGGTGGACGCCATATGCGCGCCGGCTGCCGAGGAGATGGAACCGTTTCCGCTGGAAGAACTCCGGGGGCAGCCAAGCAGCCTTCCGGGGTGGATCAAGTACAGCTGGGGGAGGAGCTAGGACCCGAGAAACAGGCGCAGGCGCGGCAGCTGCTTCTCGCCTACCCGGGGGTTTTCTCGGCTCTCCCGGATACACGGACCAGGCTATCCATCAGGTGGACACGCCCGGTCAGAGACCCCTCCGGCAGCCCGCATACCGGCTCCCGGAAGCGGTCCGCGAGTCCATGCGGGCCGAGATCCGGGAGATGTTGGAGCTGGGGGTCATTGAGCCGTCGGCCAGCCCATGGGCGTCGCCCGTGGTACTGGTGCCCAAGAAGGACGGTACCACCAGGTTCTGCGTCGACTATCGGCGGATAAACGATTGTACCATTACGGACGCTTATCCGATGCCCCGAGTCGACGAGTTGCTAGACCAGATCTCCGGGGGTCATTTTCTGACCACGGTGGATCTGTGCAAGGGGTACTGGCAGATTCCCCTTGCCGAGGAGGCGACCCCGAAGTCGGCCTTCATCACCCCGTTCGGCTTGTACCAGTTTCGAGTCATGCCGTTCGGGATGAAGAACGCCCCTGCTACCTTCCAGCGGTTAATCGATCGCCTCCTCGATGGCCTCCAGGGATTCGCTTGCGCATACCTGGATGATATAGCCATCTATAGCCAGACCTGGGAGGAACATCTGGACCATGTAGGAACCGTCCTGGGCCGGATTAGGGACGCCAACCTGACCCTTAGGCCGGAGAAATGTAAAGTGGGGATGGCCGAAGTGCAGTACCTGGGCCACCGGGTGGGGTGCGGGATTCAACGGCCAGAACCTGCTAAAGTAGAAGCTATCCTGGATTGGCCCACCCCTGTGACTAAAACTCAGGTCCTCGCCTTCCTGGGCACCGCGGGGTACTATAGAAAATTCGTACCCCATTACAGTGACCTGGCCAAACCCCTGACTGATCTGACAAAGAAATCCCTGCCCCGCCAAGTCCTGTGGTCCCCGGAGTGCGAACAGGCCTTTCGGCAATTGAAGGCCGCCCTGACCCAAGCTCCCCTGCTGGCAGCTCCCAACTATAATAAACGTTTTGTTGTTCACACAGACGCGTCCATGTTCGGACTGGGAGCTGTCCTGAGTCAAGTGGGGGACGACGGGGGGGATCATCCGGTGGCGTTCATTAGCCGGAAGCTGTTGCCACGAGAGGTGGGGTATGCTGCCGTGGAGAAGGAGTGCCTGGCCTTGGTCTGGGCCCTACGAAAGCTCCAACCCTATGTCTACGGTCGGTCCTTCACCGTGATGACCGACCATAACCCCTTGGTATGGCTCAACCGGTGGCGGGGGAGAACGGCCGCCTGTTGCGGTGGAGCCTGGCTCTCCAACCCTTCAATTTTACAATCCAATATCGGCCCGGGTCGCAGAACGGTAACGCAGATGGGTTATCGCGACAGTCGGCCCGGGAACCAGGGGATTGGGGAGCCCCGACTACCTCGGTACGACCCGTTGGGGTCCAACCGAGTGCGTCGGACCTTGGGGAGGGGAGGAGTGTCACGGAATGGCCCAGCACCCTCAGCCAGGGGCGGTGCACACGGACATTAGTTTTGGCCAGGGACAGTTAGGCGCGGTGGCACGCACGGAGTGTTAACGTACTTTTTATTAGATGTGATGTGATTATTGTGTGGTGTAATAAAGTGTCCCCGTTGGTTTATTGCGAAATGTATTTTCCCTTTGTTTGCTTTGCCCGCCGCCATTTTCCGATCACCTTGTGGCGCAGTTCAGAATCCTCGATTCGGAAAATGGCCGATTCGAACCATCCGGTTCGAATCGTAAAATGGCCGATTCGAACCATCCGGTTCGAATCGTAAAATGGCCGATTCGGACCATCCGGTCCGAATTGGCGACTCCCCGAATCGTAATGACCAATGGGTCCCGGGAGGGCGGGCAAGGAGTCCCATTGTATTGTAATTTTGTGTAAAGTTAATAAATGCTTGAGCTGTGCATAATAAAGGCAGATTTAGCAGTGCATCCAGCCTCGTCTGATGTGTTATTTCTCCGCCGTGCTTCCTATTCTGAGAATCCCTCGAGGTCTCAGGGTGCGGTGTCCCAGACGATCCGAACCGAATCGAGCGCTCTGTACCTGCATCGAGTATCAGGGCAGAGGCGCAGCGAGTGAGATTCGGTTCCCAGACTGCCTGACGGAGATCCGATCCGAAGGACGCGGCCGTGTACCGCGCTTCGGTATTGCGGTAAGATCCGAATCCTCCGCTGATTCCGTCAGATCCGAAACTCCCTCCAACCCCGATCCGAAACTCCATCCAACCCCGATCTGACCCTCCATCCATCCCAGATCCGAAAAGTCCTCCACCCAAGATACGAAGAGTCACCCGGCCCCAGGATCGGAAACGTTTCCCGCATAAGATCCGAAACGTTTCCCCATAAGATCCGAACATTCCTCCGCGGCTGCCAGATCCGATCTCCACAGACGTCTCACACCCGCAAGGTCAGTGAACCAGCTGCTCGGGACGCTGAGTGCCGTATGGCTCAGTGGTCGGGCTGGTTCTAGGCAGGGGTCCCCTCCACCGCCCGCTAATCCCTTCCCGGGGTCACGCCAGGCCGCACGAGACGCCGAGTGCGCGCCACTCGGTAGTCGGGCCAGCGGTAAGCGACAGGGCCACGCAGATAGAGCACACCCGCAGGCGGAACAACATCTCCATTCCGTCATACTTGACATAATGTAATTAGTATATTGGTAGGACGAGGTGTCATTTTATGCAAATTATGACTGTTGGACTTCAGCATAAATGGTGGCGTTTTGTTCATTAAAAGGTCAGAGAACTCTCAGAGCTCAGAGAGAGAGGATCCTGTTGGAACATACAGCCGCGTCTGGTGTTTCATTCAGCGACGCTACACTACACTATCACCCTCAGAAGGTACCGAGCCGCCTTCTGGAAATTCCTAACGGCTCCAGGGCAGAGGAACAGAAGCAGGCGGGTCAAGCTGCTCGAGGCGCTGAGGACAGCGCTCCCAGTAGCCGGGCTGACCGCAACGAAGGGGTGTCTGGAGAGTCAGGACAGGCGGAAGAGAACGGTTCCATCACATAGATGTATGCTAATTTCCTTTGCTAAATTTTAACAATGTTCTTCCCAAGATTTATCTCAGTTTCTAAATAATTCCAGAGTCAACCTTCATAGGTTGATAATTATAGGAAGGTACAGAACGTTGAAAAATTATTAAACAGTTAGGGTATATTAACTTGCTAAATTTTCTAAGTACCACAATATATTCCCAAGGTTTTGACACGTTTCTAAATGATTCAAGAAACAACCTTCATGGGTTAATTGATGTAAATTTGCAGATAGAGGAAAAAAAATGTATTGTTTATCTCAATTTCAACAACGTGGAAGCTAAATGTGGAGGACGCTCTCCCTCAGTTTGTTGTAATAAATGAATAGTTTGAGTCTAGCGGGAGTTCCCCTAAATCTGTTCGCTTCGTTCCAGCCAAGGAGCTTGCAGATAGGGTATAATTTAGTATAGTTTTGCCAATTTGCCTTACTTGGTTTCATGAAACTCCAAATTATTCTCAAAAGACTGCTCTCTATTTCTAAATAAGTCAGAAAACCAACCTTCGTGGGTTGGGGATTATAGGATTTGCATACAGGCACTCTTTGTTTTATTTTGCATTTTTCCTTAACATGCCATATATTTAAAGATTTGTAACACTGGTGTATAATTTTCAGCTGAAGTGATGGTGAGATACGTATAAATATAAAGGACAGCTGATGGAATGTCAATATGGAGGAAATTTATTTTGCCAATTTTATTTGAGAGGGTAAAATTACAACAGAGAAATAATTTTATAAAATTATACACCAGTGTTACAAATCTTTAAATATATGGCATGTTAAGGAAAAATGCAAAATAAAACAAAGAGTGCCTGTATGCAAATATACATACAGATTAATTTGGTGAAACTTTAAAGCCTAATAAAGGAGGCCCTCATCGATTATGCATAAAGAGTATTCTAGATGAGAGGAAGATTTACTTTGAGTCATAATTTAAATGGAACAATAACATTGGCAAAAAGTCCTGCCAACCATACAAATACACCAATGAAGACCCAGAGGGCGGCCCGAGTGCCATTGATCTATACAACTGTGTCCAATTTAAGAAATCAGGAAAGGCATAAAAACCTAGGAACTTCCTGGGGATGTCCATTCTTGCTTACACATAGAACACTTAATAACTTCTGATGACGCTACGAGGAAGTAGCGAAACATGTTGAGTATCTGAGAATTTATACTGGTATGAATATATTTAACTGAATGACGCAAAAAGATTTAGGGATCTTGCATTGCAATCAATTTCATACATTATAACAATAAGATGATGGGGAGCGCTCACTAAATTGTGCCTTTTTGCTGTGGATGTATTGTAGAAACGTCTCCTCTTCTCTTTACTGTCCTATAATCCCCAACCCACGAAGGTTGGTTTTCTGACTTATTTAGAAATAGAGAGCAGTCTTTTGAGAATAATTTGTAGACATGTGCACAGCACAAAATTTCGTTTTGAACTAATGGATTAGTCCTAAAATGCAATTTATTTAGTTACTAAAGAAATTCGTTTTCAGTTCTTTAGTATGAAAACTAATTTCATTCATCCGAAAACCAGTGGATACAATTACTATTGTAGTGGCTCCTCAGAGGGCTGAGATCGCTGCTTGTTACAGTATCTCTCACTCTCAGCACAATGTGGGCCATATTACATAGTTGGTGCTAACATAACCAGAGCTGTTGAAACTTCCCAGAGCCATTATAGCCTATGGAGGTTTTCAGTTTACAACAGCTCTGGTTAAGTTAGCACCAACATTGTAATACTGCCCGTGTCAGGCAAAGCTGTTACAGTAACTGACTGCTGCTCATCACAGCGCTCAGAGTTTCAGTAAAACTAGTAAATAATATTTTTCTATATAAGAGGTTAGAACAATATTATTTCCTTGTTTTACTGAAACTCTGAGCGCTGTTACAGTCAGTTACTGTAACAACTGAGCCTGATACATTGTACTGAGAGATAATGTAACACAAGCAGCCGATCTCAGCACTCACAGCCACTGGATTTAAAGTCCTGAAAAAAGGATCCTCTCTGTATAATGTATACAACATCCACCTGCATTAATAATATCCTCTGTATAATATATAGAACATCCTCCTGAATTAATTAATGTCCCTCTCTGTATAGAACATCCTCCTCAATTTATACCTTTCTCTGTATAATGTATAGAACATCCTCCTGCATTAATTAATGTCCCTCTCTGTATAGAACATCCTACTGCATTGGCATGTGGAGGGTGCAGAACTTCAGATGTTGTGATGTTTGCGCTTCTTCATTGCTGGTCTCCTTCACTCACAAAAAGGACTGAAACTAAAATGTAGTGCATTTTATTTTAGTTTCTTTCGTTTTTTGTACTGAGCAGTTTCGTTTCTCTTGAGTCATACTAAAACTAAATTATCCCAAAATTCTGACTAAATCGTTTTAGTACTAAAACGAATGCACATGTCTAATAATTTGGAGTTTCATGAAACCAAGTAAGGCAAATTGGCAAAACTATACTAAATTATACCCTATCTGCAAGCTCCTTGGCTGGAACGAAGTGAACAGATTTAGGGGAACTCCCACTCGACTCAAACTATTCATTTATTACAACAAACTGAGGGAGAGCGTCCTCCACATTTAGCTTCCATGTTGTTGAAATTGAGATAAACAATACATTATTATTTTTTTCTCTCTCTGCAAATTTACATCAATTAACCCATGAATAGACATGTGCACGGCACAAAATTTCGTTTTGAACTAATGGATTAATCCTAAAATGCAATTTATTTAGTTGCTAAAGAAATTTGTTTTCAGTTCTATAATATGAAAACTAATTTCATTCATCCGAAAACCAGTGGATACAATTACTATTGCAGTGGCTCCTCAGAGGGCTGAGATCGCTGCTTGTTACAGTATCTCTCACTCTCAGCACAATGTGTCAGGCAAAGCTGTTACAGTAACTGACTGCTGCTCATCACAGCGCTCAGTTTCAGTAAAACTAGTAAATAATATTTTTATATACAAGAGGTTTAAACAATATTATTTCCTTGTTTTACTGAAACTCTGAGCGCTGTTACAGTCAGTTACTGTAACATCTGAGCCTGATACATTGTACTGAGAGATAATGTAACAAGCAGCCGATCTCAGCGCTCACAGCCACTGGATTTAAAGGGCTAAAGAAAAGGGCTCCTCTCTCTATAATGTAAAGAACATCCTCCTGCATTAATACCCCTCTCTGTATAATGTATAGAACATCCTCCTGAATTAATTAATGTCCCTCTCTGTATAGAACATCCGCCTCAATTTATACCTTTCTCTGTATAATATATATATAGCATCCTCCTGCATTCATACCCCTCTCTGTATAATTTATAGAACATCCTACTCAGTAGGACCTACTGCATTGGCATTCGGAATGCAAAGCTTATCCAGCATAAGAGAGGGAACTTTTACTTAAACTTTGTATCTCTGTGGGGGAGACACAGGAATATAAAAGCAGGGGAGAGGGAAAATATTAACGTAAATCGGTCTGAAAGCTCAGAGAAGAGATGACTGGTGCAAATTTATTTTTATAATAAAATAAAGCACTTTAAATTCAGGGAAAAATATTCAAATAAATCACACTGAAGGCTCATAATAACAGAGTAACTGTGAGAGCCGGATACTAAATGTATCAGACATAAAAAAAACTTTATAACAAGCAGCACTGGGAGAGGAGAGGGACTTTATATAAAACGTGTATTATAGATGAAGAAAGGGGGATAGTGCTCCTGGATAATATAAAATGTATCAGACCCAAGCCCCTATTATGCAGAGCGGGAGGGGAGATAACACACGTTTTATAAAGTCCCTCTCTTCTCCCAGCGCTGCTTGTTATAAAGGGGTTTTTACTATCCAGCCCTCCTCTGTCATTAGCTTTCAGTGTGATTTATTTGAATGTTTTCCTTCTCCAGCTGCTTTTATCATCTTGTCTGCCTCATAGACATGCAAGGGTTAAGTAAAGGTTTCCTCTCCTGTTCTGGCTGTCTGTGCTGCGAGTGAGTATTCTGGAGCATTATCACTGTCATATTTTCGGGTAGGGGTCGGGATGGATTACGCATATAAACCTTTTCTGTAGCTTTGCGATGTTGTGCTCTTCATTGCTGGTCTCCTTCACTCATCAATGTAATATCACAAAAAAGACTGAAACTAAAATGTAGTGCATTTTATTTTAGTTTCTTTCGTTTTTGTACTGGGCAGTTTCGTATCTCTTGAGTCATACGAAAACTAAATTATCCCGAAATTCAGACTAAATCATTTTAGTGGCTCTTGTGACATCCCCAAGTGGCATCCCTAAGTGGACGTTCAGAGTTGATTCCTGGAGTTTTATCCAAGATCCCCTATGCCATCCACCATCACGATCCCTAATTCCTGTGTCTCCTCTCTCCACAGGTAGGTCATTATCACCCATCATCCACAGACACCCACATCTCAACTGATCCCCTGCATACTTTTTCTGGTAGGTCATTATCACCCATCATCCACAGACACCCACATCTCAACTGATCCCCTGCATACTTTTGCTGGTAGGTCATTATCACCCATCATCCACAGACACCCACATCTCAACTGATCCCCTGCATACTTTTGCTGGTAGGACCCCCATCACCCAGTATTCACAGGCACCCACATTGTAACGTTACCTTGGTCTTTTTCTGTAATTTTTTTTATTTATTTTTGTTTTTCTCCACCATTTGCTTTGCTAATTAGCATGTGAATCTCCTGCCCTATTGACACAGCCCATCCAGCTTCAGGTGTTTGCATTCAGGCAGTTAAAAAGTAATCAGTCCGCCCTATATAACATTTAAGAGTGGCTCCACTGAGCCTTGGCTCTTGTGACATCCCCAAGTGGCATCCCTAAGTGGACATTCAGAGTTGATTCCTGGAGTTCAGTGGCACCCTAAGTGGACGTTCAGAGTTGATTCCTGGAGTTCAGTGGCATCCCTAAGTGGACGTTCAGAGTTGATTCCTGGAGTTCAGTGGCATCTCTAAGTGGACGTTCAGAGTTGATTCCTGGAGTTCAGTGGCATCCCTAAGTGGACGTTCAGAGTTGATTCCTGGAGTTCAGTGGCATCCCTAAGTGGACGTTCAGAGTTGATTCCTGGAGTTCAGTGGCATCCCTAAGTGGACGTTCAGAGTTGATTCCTGGAGTTCAGTGGCATCCCTAAGTGGACGTTCAGAGTTGATTCCTGGAGTTCAGTGGCATCCCTAAGTGGACGTTCAGAGTTGATTCCTGGAGTTCAGTGGCATCCCTAAGTGGACGTTCAGAGTTGATTCCTGGAGTCAGTGGCATCCCTAAGTGGACGTTCAGAGTTGATTCCTGGAGTTCAGTGGCATCCTAAGTGGACGTTCAGAGTTGATTCCTGGAGTTCAGTGGCATCCCTAAGTGGACGTTCAGAGTTGATTCCTGGAGTTCAGTGGCATCCCTAAGTGGACGTTCAGAGTTGATTCCTGGAGTTCAGTGGCATCCCTAAGTGGACGTTCAGAGTTGATTCCTGGAGTTCAGTGGCATCCCTAAGTGGACGTTCAGAGTTGATTCCTGGAGTTCAGTGGCATCCCTAAGTGGACGTTCAGAGTTGATTCCTGGAGTTCAGTGGCATCCCTAAGTGGACGTTCAGAGTTGATTCCTGGAGTTCAGTGGCATCCCTAAGTGGACGTTCAGAGTTGATTCCTGGAGTTCAGTGGCATCCCTAAGTGGACGTTCAGAGTTGATTCCTGGAGTTCAGTGGCATCCTAAGTGGACGTTAAGAGTTGATTCCTGGAGTTCAGTGGCATCCCTAAGTGGACGTTCAGAGTTGATTCCTGGAGTTCAGTGGCATCCTAAGTGGACGTTCAGAGTTGATTCCTGGAGTTCAGTGGCATCCTAAGTGGACGTTCAGAGTTGATTCCTGGAGCTGCGGGACTGGAGGAAGGAACTGCAAGGCCCACTTTTTACTCCAGGTAAACACACGTCTATATCATGCTTTCTCTCACGCTTCTACTCTTTACTTCTACCTTTCTCCTTAAATGGAACTCCTGCCCCTCTACCACTGACCCCTACACTATCTGCATCTCCCCCTCCCTCCTCTCGTCCCACATGATGGCCTCACATGAGCTCCTTTGTTTCCTCAGAACATGATCTCCCTCTAACTCTCATGCTGCCAATCACTCCCATTCCCACAAATCCCATTCCCACCTTCTCTTTCTCACCCTCCTGCTGTTACTCTATTCAGGTGACATATCCCCTAACCCTGGCCCCACAACACATCCAATACTTCCCTCTCATCCTATTTCCATCGCACATAAATCACCTCCCTGCAAGCCCAGCAACCTCATTCCCATAATCCCTCAGCGCCTGTCCTCTTTCTCCTGCGCCCTCTGGAACGCTCGCTCTGTGTGCAACAAACTCACAGCAATCCATGACCTCTTCCTTTCAAACTCCTTCAACCTCTTAGCTTTAACTGAAACCTGGCTAAGTCCCTCTGACACGGCCTCCGTTGCTGCTCTCTCACATGGCGGTCTACACTTGAGCCATACCCCCAGACCGGGTGAGAGAAATGGTGGCGGGGTCGGACTCCTGCTCTCTCCCACCTGTACCTACCAGCATCTCCCTCCACCCCCATCCCTCTCCTTCTCCTCCTTCGAGACACACTGCATCCGCCTGTTCTCTGCTCTGGCTCTCAGGGTGGCAGTCATCTACCGCCCACCGGGACCAACCTCCCAGTTCTTTGACCACTTTGCTACCTGGCTTTCTCACTTCCTGTCTTCTAATCTTCCATGCCTAATTCTCGGGGACTTCAACATTCCCATTGACGATCCTTCCACCCCTGCTGCCTCCAAACTTCTTTCACTCACGTCCTCCCTTGGACTCACACAATCCTCCCTCCTCCCTACCCACCGCAATGGTCACGCTATTGACCTTGTCTTTTCCAACCTCTGCTCTATTTCTGAGTTCAACTGTCGCCCTTTCCCCATCTCTGACCACCACCTTCTCTCTTTCAACCTATCTGGACTTCCCAAACACCCTGCTCCCCCACCCCGCACACACACTCGCAGAAATCTACATGCTGTGGACCCCCATCAATTCTCCAACCTACTTCACCACCTCCCTCATACCTCATCCTTCACCTGCCCTGATGCTGCCACTAATCACTACAACACGACGCTTATCTCTGCTCTAGACACTCTTGCTCCTCTTCGACTCTGTAAGGCCCCACGCCGCCAGCTTCAGCCCTGGCACACCCTCCAGATTCGCTACCTGCAAAGATGCTCCCGCACCGCAGAGCGTGCCTGGAGGAAATCCCGCTTTGAAGCTGATTTTGTTCACTTCAAGTTTATTCTCCGGTCATACACCTCTGCCCTCCACTTGGCCAAACAATCCTTCTTCTCATCTCTTATATCTACGCTGTCCTCCAACCCTAAACGGCTCTGGTCCACCTTCAACACCCTCCTCTACCCACCTGCACCTCCCCCACAGCTGCCTTCAGCGCTCAAGACCTGGCAGACTACTTCCTCAGTAAAACTCTAACTATCAGAAGTAACATCCCAACACAAGATAGTTATCTGCCACCTCCACTCCCACAGGTCCCCTCTGCCACCCTCTGCCGCTTCCTCCCAGCCACTGAGGAGGAAGTCAATTCCTTATTGTCCTCCTCACATCTCACCACGTGCCCGCTTGACCCCATTCCCTCACATCTAATTCCTCCCCTCTCCTCCTCCCTCACCCCTGCTCTCACACACATCTTCAACCTATCTCTCTCCACTGGCTCCTTTCCATCCGCCTTCAAACACGCGCTAGTTACCCCTTTACTAAAGAAACCATCCCTAGATCCCAACTCTCCATCCAATTACCGCCCTGTATCCCTGCTTCCCTTCACATCAAAGCTCTTAGAAAAACTAGTCTTCAACCGCCTCTCCCTCTTCCTGTCCTCCAATTCCCCCTGCAATCTGGCTTCCGTCCCCTACACTCAACTGAAACTGCCCTCACCAAAGTCACCAACGACCTCCTAACTGCTAAAAAACACGGCCACTATTCTATTCTCATCCAGCTTGACCTCTCGGCTGCTTTTGACACTGTTGACCACCCCCTCCTTATACAGACCCTCAACTCTCTGGGACTCGGTGACACTGCACTTGCTTGGGTTGACTCCTATTTATCCAACAGGTCCTTCTGTGTGTCCTTTGCTGGTAACTCCTCCTCCTCATTGCCTCTATCTGTTGGTGTACCTCAAGGCTCTGTCCTTGTTCCTCTGCTCTTTTCCATCTACACCTCCTCTCTGGGCAAAATCATCAACAGCTTTGGCTTTAATTACCACCTCTACGCTGATGACACTCAGATCTATCTCTCTACCCCTGATCTCTCTCCCCCTGTCCTTTCAAACGTCAGTGACTGTTTATCTGGCATCTCCTCCTGGATGGCCTCCCACCACCTAAAGATCAACATGTCAAAGACTGAACTCCTACTTATTCCTCCCTCCAATGCCTCCCCATCTCCTGACTTCTCTATCATGGTGGAGGGTATCACCATCTCCCCATCAAACCAAGTTCGCTGCTAGAGGAGTTACACTTGACTCTGCTCTTTCCTTCATCCCCCACATCAAGTCTCTTTCCACCTCCTGCCGATACCAACTGCGTAATATTTCCAGAATTCAGCCATTTCTTACCGCTGTCACCACAAAACAACTCATACACGCCCTGGTAATCTCCCGACTCGACTATTGCAATAATCTCTTATCTGGCCTCCCTCTGTCCCGCCTCTCTCTCCTACAATCCATCCTGAACGCCTCCGCCAGGCTAATTCACCTCACCCGCCGCTCTGTCTCTGCCGCTCCCCTCTGCGAGTCCCTTCACTGGCTCCCCATCCACTGCAGAATTAAGTTCAAAATCCTTATCCTTACCTACAAAACCCTCACTAACTCAGTGCCCCACTACCTGTCCTCACTAATCACCAAATACACCCCAGCCCGCTCCCTAAGGTCAAACAGTGACCTGCGCCTAGCTTCTCCCCGCATCACCTCTTCCCATGATAGACTGCAGGATTTCTCACGCGCAGCCCCCACTCTCTGGAACACTCTCCCTCGTACTGTCAGACTTTCCCCTAACTTCTCTTCCTTCAAACGCTCCCTTAAAACATTCCTATTTAGGGAAGACTACCCCCCAACTCACTGACGCAACCATCAATCACTCTCACCTTACAGTCCTCTCCTCCTGTTTCCAACCCCAACCCTCCCAGATTGTGAGTTCCTACGGGAATAGGGCCCTCATCTCCTCCTGTACTGTTTGTCAAATGTTGTTCAATGTATTGTAACCCTGTCTATACTGTGCTTATTGTACAGCGCTGCGGGATATGCTGGCGCTTTATAAATAAAGAATAATAATAATAATAAATAATAGTACTAAAACGAATGCACATGTCTACCCATGAAGGTTGTTTCTTGAATCATTTAGAAACCGTGTCAAAACCTTGGGAATATATTGTGGTACTTAGAAAATTTAGCAAGTTAATATACCCTAACTGTTTAATAATTTTTCAACGTTCTGTACCTTACTACAATTATCAACCTATGAAGGTTGACTCTGGAATTATTTAGAAACGGAGATAAATCTTGGGAAGAACATTGTTAAAATTTAGCAAAGGAAATTAGCATACATCTACTATTCAATTGTGTGTGTGTGTGTTTTTAAGGGTGTTCACCGTTAGGAGGTAATTCTCCTTCATTTCAAATTGATTCCGTTTTAGAATGCAGACTTATTAAAAGTTAAATTTTAAGAATTTGTGATAATTGTATCCACGATTGTCATTTGGAAATTTATGTAATTTAGGGTTACCCCCAGCAAACAAGACAATATGGTCTCTACTTTAGAAACCTTGGAATTCATTTCTTAATTTACCATAATTTTCGCCATCAGGCGACCATATATAAGAACGTATGACAATATATCCCACCCTGTGACAATATATCCCACCCTGTGACAATATATCACGCCCTGTGACAATATATCACGCCCTGTGACAATATATCCCACTCGTTACAGTATTTCCCACCATGTGACAATATATTCTGCATGTAACAATTTATCACACCCTGTGACTATATCACACCGAATGACAATATACCCCACCCCGTGACAATATATACTGCCCTGTGACAATATAGCCCACCCTGTGACAATATATCACGCCCTGTGACAATATATCCCACTCCTACAGTATATCCCACCCTGTGACAATATATCACACCATGTGACAATATATCCTGCCATGTGACAGTATATCCCACCCCATGACAAT
>RXON01003012.1:0-41718 GCA_009667805.1 Leptobrachium leishanense
GGGTTAATATTCTATGGAGGCTTTTTGGGGGTTAATATTCTATGAAGGCTTTTTTGGGGGGTTAATATTCCATGGAGGCTTTTTGGGGGTTAATATTTGTAGGCTTTTGGGGGGTTAATATTCTATGGAGGCTTTTTGGGGGTTAATATTCTATGGAGGCTTTTTTGGGGGGTTAATATGCTATGGAGACCTTTTGGGGGGTTAATATATGTAGGCTTTTGAGGGGTTAATATTCTATGGAGGCTTTTTGGGGGGTTAATATTCTATGGAGGCTTTTTTGGGGGTTAATATTCTATGGAGACTTTTTGGGGGCTAATATTCTATGGAGGCTTTTTGGGGGGTGAATATTTGTAGGCTTTTGAGGGGTTAATATGCTATGGAGACTTTTTGGGGTTAATATTCTATGGAGGCTTTTTTGGGGGTTAATATGCTGTGGAGACCTTTGGGGGTTAATATATGTAGGCTTTTGAGGGGTTAATATTCTATGGAGGCTTTTTGGGGGGTTAATATTCTATGGAGGCTTTTTTGGGGGGTTAATATTCTATGGAGACTTTTTGGGGGGCTAATATTCTATGGAGGCTTTTTGGGGGGTGAATATTTGTAGGCTTTTGAGGGGTTAATATGCTATGGAGACTTTTTGGGGGTTAATATTCTATGGAGGCTTTTTTGGGGGGTTAATATGCTGTGGAGACCTTTGGGGGTTAATATATGTAGGCTTTTGAGGGGTTAATATTCTATGGAGGCTTTTTGGGGGGTTAATATGCTATGGAGACCTTTGGGGGGTTAATATTCTATGGAGACTTTTTGGGGGGCTAATATTCTATGGAGGCTTTTTGGGGGGTGAATATTTGTAGGCTTTTGAGGGGTTAATATGCTATGGAGACTTTTTCCGGGGTTAATATGCTATGGAGACGTTTGGGGGGTTAATATTCCATGGAGGCTTTTTGGGGGTTAATATTCTATGGAGGCTTCTTCTGGGGTTAATATGATATGTAGACTTTTTTGGGGTTAATATATGGAGGCTTTTTTTGGGGTTAATATATGGAGGCTTTTTGGGGGGGTTATTATTCTATGGAGGTTTTTTTGGGGGGGTTATTATTCTATGGAGGTTTTTTGGGGGTGTTATTCTATGGAGGGTTTTTTGGGGGTGTTATTATTCTATGGAGGTTTTTTTGGGGGGGTTATTATTCTATGGAGGTTTTTTTGGGGGGTTATTATTCTATGGAGGTTTTTTTGGGGGTGTTATTATTCTATGGAGGTTTTTTTGGGGGGGTTATTATTCTATGGAGGTTTTTTTGGGGGTGTTATTATTCTATGGAGGGTTTTTTGGGGGTGTTATTATTCTATGGAGGGTTTTTTGGGCGGCTATTATTGCACAAGGCTTTTGGGGGCTCTATTTCAAGCTGTAATAAGTGACGGGGGGGGCACAATGGCATGTGGTCTCCCTAATCCCTCCCCTTGTGCATCTCTCGCAGACTCTCCCCTGGGAAGCCCTGACGATTGCTTTGCCGGTTTCCAGGACCTGATCCTGCGCCATGCCGTTCATGTAAGTAACCGTCCGGGGCAGCTCTTTGTGCTTCTATGCAGATGCCCTGTCTTATACAGTTTGGTTCATATATATTTTGACACCGTTACAATTTTAGTTTTTTTCCCGGTATTTACCAAAACCTATTCAAGCTCTAGTTGTATAATGGATTTGGGGCGACAGGTCACACTCTCAGGGTTAATATGAGGGGATTTACATCTAAACTGAAGGAAGAGTTCCCAGATTCCCCTATTATTATGACAGGGAATCATAATTATAATAAAGACACGGAGGCGAGTATTATGCTATCTTTCCTTTACTTAAGCCGATAGCAGCAAGAACAATCTCTCAAATACAACAACAAAAGTATTCAGAGAGAAAAAGATACATTTAAACAATATATATATCTATAACATGTATTGGTATGGTCCAGCTAGTGGTACAGTCCAACTCTATAAATCCTCCGACCGCCGTTAGCTCCTCCTCTTTTCTGATGCGAGACGTAATAAACTTCTTCTGCAATTCAATAGACATCGGAAGGACTCCACTCTTTGAGGCGAAAACTATCTCCAACTTGAAGTCCACCAAGGATCCGATAACACTTCCCCGTGTACCACTCAAGCTGTCAGGGAGATCAATATGTTAGAGGTCAACAAGAGCTACGCAAGGAACGTATAGGAAACGACCTATCTACAACCTTTACGAACATTATCCAGAGATTAGGGTGGGAGAAAACACCAATATTTGCGGCGGATAATACTCGCCTCCGTGTCTTTATTATAATTGTTGAATTTTCCTAGTTACTATGACGGAAAGTTCGAATTTTAATAAATAAGACTCGGAGGCGAGTATTTGCATTTCTTTCTTGCTTTATTAACAACAGCAGCAAAAAAACAGATAAAAAACTGTTCAATAAAGAAAAAGGTCACACCCCCCTTCACATATCCTCCAATCCAGTTAACCTTTCCACCCAGTAAAACCGAGCAGAACCGGAAATCGTCCTCTTTCTTGATGCACAGAAAAACTCAACGGAGCAACAGGAAAACCAACAAAGGAACGACCTCCAGGAAGTCGGGCAGGAGGCAACTAGTAGGCTGTGTGAGAGAGAAGACACAAACACCAGGATGAGCCATGGAAAAATGCAATCAATACCAGAAAAAAACACGGCAGGTGACGGAAAAAATACCCACCCACAGTAACATAGGGCGGGAGCGGCGGGAAATACTCGCCTCCGAGTCTTATTTATTAAAATTCGAACTTTCCGTCATAGTAACTAGGAAAATTCAACAATTTTAATGCAACGACTCGGAGGCTCCTATTTGCATATTTAAAGCCCATCTAGCACGGCAGAAGACCAATGCGAGACAGGTTTCAAATAAAAGGTCCGGAGGGTCGATTCCCTAGACCAGTCAGCCGCTTTCATAAGGTCCTCGAGACGACACCCAGACGCCATGGCAGAGGATGCCATGGCACTGCGAGTCGAATGGGCACCAAAACGAGCGATATCCACCCCAGCAAGACCCATCAGCCACCGTAGCCAGCGGGCAAGCGTCGAGGACGTCACTGGACGGTGGGGGAAACGTACGAGACAAACAGGGGTGAAGCGGTAGCACTGCGTACAGACGCAGTACGAACCTCGTATTCCCGGAGGCAACGCCCAGGGCACAATAACGGACGGTCAGGCAACGTCGGATAGAAAACGGAGGTAATGGCCGTTTGTGCGACGGGAGACGTCGAAATGGACACCGTCGGACAACCAAAGAGCGACCATAGAAATCTAGGGCTCTCACGTCACTCACCCTCTTACATGAGAAGAGGCAAAGCAGCATGAGCAACTTCGCGGAGAGTTGTCGTTGAATGACGGTTGTCGGGCCAGGCGGCTATCGGCCAGGATCTGAGTACACCGACACGTCCCATGTGATGGAGTATTTCGGCGTAGGTGGACGTGAAAAACGTGCAGCGCGGAGTAAACGGCACACTAACGGTGACGGCCCAGAGGAACACCCTGAAATCCCACATGACCGGCGGAGATCGCCGAACGAAAGCGTTAAGGGAGCGATACGCTTTACCTTCGTCGAAAAGTTCCGTGAGGAAATCTAACACTACGTTCACAGGGGCCGAAAAGGGATCCACGTCCCTTCCCAGGCACCAGCGAACCCATCGTCCCCAGGCGGACCGGTACAGGGATCTCGTGCCCGGGGCCCAGGCTTGTTGCAGCAGTTCGCCAGTGCGGTCCGAAACGCCAGGGACAGTGCCGGGACCCGACACCAACCACGCAACAAGAGGACACCGTGACGAGATGATGAGGATGAGGCGTGCCGGGTTTGTCACGAGATCCGGACGCCACGGCAAGATCCTCGGAAGTCTATTGATAGTTCCAGCAGGGGCGGGAACCAGTGTTGACCCCTCCATAACGGGGTCACCAGGACGGCGGTCGCATGTTGAGTCCGAACCTGAGACATCGTTCGACCAATCATGGCGAACGGGGGAAACGCATAGTGTCTGTGCAGAGACCAGTCCTGCAAAAACGCATCCGTTGCCCGCGCGTCTGGATCCGGGCGCCAACTGTAGAAATTTGGGAGCTGACTGTTGAGGCGGGAGGCGAATAGATCCGTCTCCAACGGACCCCAGGGACGCAGCACACTCGAGAAGGTGTCGGGTAGCAGATGCCAATCTCCCGAATCCGTCGAGTGTCTGGAATTCCAGTCCGCTATAAGATTGTCCTTGCCCGGTAGAAATTGGGCACGGACCATATACCCGGCTTGGAAGCAGTGGTCCCAGAACCTCATTGCCAATTGAGTCAGCATCGGGGATCTGGGGCCCCCCAGGCCGTTGATGTTGCGTACCGCAGGAAAATTGTCCATCCGTAGAAGGATGGTGCAATTTGATTCTCCTCTCGCGAAGCACTGAATTGCGAAAAGGCCTGCCAGGAGTTCCAGGCAATTTATGTGTAGGAGACGTTCGTCCCGCGACCAACCTCCTCCTGTTTCTAGGGGACCGCAATGCGCCCCCCACCCAGAACGGCTCGCGTCTGAGTCGATCACCAGAGATAGCGGAGGAGGAAGGATGTCCTTGCCGTTCCAATATTGGAGGTTCTCGATCCACCACTGTAAATCCGAGCGAGCCTCCAATGAGAGGGTCACCGGAGTCACATATAGAGCCCCCCCTCGGAGGAAATGGGCCTTCCGGCGTTGGAGGGCCCGATAATGAAGGGGGGCTGGGGGTACCGCCAGGCGAGCCGCGGTCAGAAGGCCAATCATGCGAGCTAAGGATCTGAGCGGGAAAGTGCATTTCCGGAGCAGAGACCTCGCTTCCTTCTCGATGACAGTTAATTTGTTGGGGGGAAGACTGAGGCGCATTGTTTGTGACTCGAGGGTCAGCCCCAGGAATTCCAAACACTGCGTCGGAGTCACCACCGACTTTTCCCAATTGATAAGGAACCCTAGGTTCTGTAGCAATTGAGTGGTCCATAGTATGTGGACCTGAAGTTGTGGCGCTGAGGGAGCCATGAGGAGGATGTCGTCTAGGTATATAATGAGACGAACACCCTTTTCCCGTAACGCCGTCACCACGGGTTTCAACAGTTTGGTGAAACACCACGGTGCGGACGAGAGTCCGAAGGGAAGACTGGAGAATCTCCAGAGGTCCGGCCCCCAGCGGAACTGAAGGAAATCTCTGAATTCCAGAGCCACCAGAACTGACAGATAAGCGTCCTTCAGGTCGATTTTCACCAGCCAGTCTCCTTGGAGTAGAGTTGACGGAAGGTCCTGTAGACCTTCCATTTTGAAGTGTCGGCATAGGACTGAGGTATTGAGTTCTTTTAAGTTGATCACCGGTCTCATGCCTCCCCCTTTTTTTGTCACCAAAAAAATATTGCTGACATAACCCGGGTTTTGGAAAGGGACCCGTTCTATCGCGCCTTTTTCGCTCGAGGTCGTGTAGCTCTTGTTCTACGATGTGAGAGTTCTCGGTAGGGAGGCGGTAAGGGACCGGGGGGGTCAGCTGAACCGGGGTTTGGGTGAATTCTATGTGAAATCCCAGTACGGTTTGGAGTACCCAAGGATCGGATGTAATGTGCGTCCAGTGTTTTGTGGAATGCGGCCGTGAGGTGCGGGGATTGGGAGTTGGGAGGTACTCTTACCTTGTGGACGACGTCCTGCAAAAGGACCGCGGCCGCCACGACCTCCTCTGCCACGCCAGAAGCGGGAGCGAGTGGGGAAGAAACCACCGGAGGAGTAGGGGTACGGATTGCCTCCTTGGATGTTAGCAGAGGGTCGTTGATTCGGGGCGTCTGAGGATCTGTAGGTAAAGGAAGATCCAGCTCGGCCGGGGGGGCGCCCCCTGTTGCCACCGGCCCTGTCAAAAACGCGGCCCTTGAAGACCCGTTTAAGTGAGGTGGACACCTTATCGAGGGAGGTGAAAGTACTCGCATATGTACCCATGTCTTTGACGTAGGTGTCTCCGAAAAGGAGGCCCTGAGCCTTACTGCCCAGGTCTGAATCTGCGATCTCAGTGAGGTGGCCATCAACTTTCAGCAGAATGGAGCGGCGGCGCTCCGCTGATATAGCAGCATTGGCGTCGGCTATAAAGCATAGAGAGCGCTGCAGCCAGCCTCTAACTATCAGGGGATCAAGGGTAACACCCTGTGCCTTAGCGTCCTCTGTGATGTTAAAGAGGCGCGTCAAGGGACCCAGAGAATCCAGGAGTTTGTCCTGACATTTTCTAAATGCGTGGTCTATACCCGCCTTTGCGGACCACCCGTGTCTGGTGATGAACTTTTGGAATTTTGGGTCCACTAGTGGCGTGAGGCATGCCTTGCCAGAGGTGGTGGGGCGCGGGCATTCAGCCTTGAGGCGGTTACGGGTGGCTTTGTCCATGGGACGCCGCATGCGGTCATCCAGCCACTTTTCAATATGAGGCCTGGGGGACCAGGCAGAGGAATTTGGGTGTTGTAACTCCTCGGGGTAAAAGAGGGGGTCCCCTTGCGGGTCATAAATAACGGCTGCCTCCGTCCCAGTAGGGGGGGTGCCGTGGGATCCTCCATGTCAAACAGCTCATCGTAAGGAGCGTGAATTTCCACCTCATCATCACCTTCATCCCCGGTCGACAGACTTCTCGGGGTCATCATTGGGAGAGGTGTAGCCACCTTCCCTGTCCGACTCCTGAGGAGTGGACGTCACAGCCCTTTTTTGTTTTGTGAGCGACAGGTGCCGGTGCCCGTGGGGTTGGGGCCCGTTTGGAAGGCACAATATGGGATTTTGGCTGAGGCAGTAATGCAGGGATGCCAGCCCCTCGAGACGAGCGATCCGTCTTGGATGTCGCCTTTTTACCCACCCGACAGGGGGGCAAAACATCTGCCTGGCCTGTGGAAGACCCCACAACCGACTTAGAAGCCGGGGAGGTGGCAGTATCAGTGGGGGCTGCAAAGCCTGAACGGCTGCCAATACATTCTGAATGGAGTTATAAAGGAGCGTGACATAGAGGCCACCTCCGCTTTTACTGCAGCCGATATAGAGGCCTGTACCTGCGGATCCAGAGGGTCTGGAGAGGGGCCCATGATCTTAAGGATAGGGTCGGGCTGTGGAACGGGTGCCTCTGCCTGTTCACGGGGGGAGTCAGGATTGTGCGATGTGTCCCCGGAGTCTGAGTCCTCAGAGGGTGAGGGGGATCTTTGCTTTTTTTGTTTGGCCGACATCGTGATGGATGGGGGAGCGGGCTTCAGCGAGCGGCAGAAAGCGCGGGGAGAATGGGCGCGCCGTCGTATGTGAGGTCACGTGTAGGAGCCTCCGCGGCCAGAAATAGTTCCGCCGCCGCGGGGAACGCTGGAGCGGCCGGCAAGCTCAGAGAGCGTGTAAAGGGAGCGGTGCAGAGCACAGTTTATGCAGAGCGTGAAAAAGACCCAGCCGGCTTCCGAGTTACAGGATCGGAGCGCGGAGACCAGGTCAAGATGATTAATTACGCTGAGCGCAGAAGGGGAGAAAAATCATACTTAACTCTCCTGCGCCAGCAGCAAGAAAGAGGACGATTTCTGGTTCTGATCGGTTTTGCTGTGTGGAAAGGTTAACTGGATTGGAGGATATGTGAAGGGAGGGGTGTGACCTTTTTCTTTATTGAACAGTTTTTTTCTCTGTTTATTGCTGCTGTTGTTAATAAAGCAAGAAAGAAATGCAAATACTCGCCTCCGAGTCGTTGCATTAAAATTATGATTCCCCGTCATGATAATAGGGGAATCTGGGAATTATCCCACAAGACACGGAGGCTCATATTATGTTAGTTCAAAGCTTAAGTAACTAATGAATGTGACATGTGAGACGCTGGTTTAACATAAAACTCCCTAAAGGTGGATTCTCTGGACCAGTCTGCTGTTTTAAGATGTCCTCAAGGCGACATCCACGGGAAAAAGCTCCGGACGCAGAAGCTCTCCGGGAAGAATGAGCTCCGAACACGGAGACGTCCACACCAGCCTCTGACATGATCCATTTAACCCACCTAGCGAGTGTGGTGGAAGTTACAGGTTTATATGGTTTACGTAAGGAGATAAATAATCGTAGAGATTGAAGTGACCTGTTAGGGGCAGTGACTCTTTCGTATTCCTTTAAACAACGCACCGGGCACAAACTAGGACGCTGTGGAAAAGCTGGATAGAAAACCTCTGACAATGAAGTTTTTGTCCTATTAGAAATCAGAAATTTCACTCCTGTGGGGGAGAAACATCTACCCCCTAAATCCAAGGCCCGAACGTCTGAGACTCTTTTGCAGGAGATCAAGCAAAGTAAAATGGCTAATTTAGCTGAAATTTGTTTAATGGATAAAACTTCATTATCAGGTCACCTGTCCAACAGACTAAACCCAACATTAACATCCCAGGTGTTAGAATAACGAGGACGAGGAGGTCTCTTACATCGTATACCCTTTAACGATCTACATACAATTGGATGTTTTCCTGCAGGAACCCGTTAAAACCTTGATGTGAAGCAGATATCGCTGACCTGAAGTTATTAATTGTACGATACGCTTTCCCAACTTCAAATAAACAAGTGAAAAAATTCAACAAATTACTCAAAGGAGCCTATATGGGATCAACTTGTTGTCCCACACACCAAGAAACCCATGTGTTCCATGCTGATCTATATCTCCTTCTAGTAGATGGTGCCCATGAGCTCGACAGTAAGGAGGCAGTTGCCTCCAAAATCTCGAGGGAAGACCATTGACCCCTGAAACTTTCCACGCTACTAACCACATTGAGTGGGAATCTATGAGATTCCGAAGTGTTCCCTCTGGGTCCGTCAAGGTGGAGTTCGGAGATTCGAATCAATCTGGGAGTGACCACCACCAGGTCCAGAAGTCGTGGGAACCATGGTTGAGACCTCCAGAGTGGTGTTATGAGTACAACTGTAGCCAACTGTGATAATATTAGTCGTATTACTGTTAAAATGAGGGAAAACGGAGGAAACGCGTAGAGAGTTCCTAGAGGCCAGGTCTGAACCAAGGCATCCGTAGCCAGAGCCATGGGATCTGGTCTCCAACTGTAATAATCTGGGAGAAGGGTATTGAGGCTTTACGCACATAAATCTATAGAGAATGGACCCCAGAGGGATGACAAGGCGGCAAACACCCTGGTATCCAATCAGATATTGTGAATTCCAGTCCGCCACAACATTGCTGAGGCCTGGAATAAATTGGGTTTGAATTGATAGACTGTGAGACAGGCAAAAGCCCCAAAAGGACTTTGCTGTCTCTGCCAACTGTCTGGACTTGGGACCTCCCAGATGGTTGATATACCGCACTGTGGAAAAATTGTCCATCTTTAGTAGAATGGAACTCGCCTTAAAGCTCTGAATAGCAAACAAACCAGCGAGGAGTTCCAGACAGTTTATGTGTAATCCCAATTCTGCCGAATCCCATCTGCCGCCTGTGGATAGTGAGCCGCATCGCGCGCCCCATCCAGATCTGCTGGCGTCTGATTCTACAATTAATTCTGGAGATGGATGGATGATGGCTCTTCCGTTCCACGTTTCCAAGTGGTGTAACCACCATTGCATCTCTTCCTTCGATTCGTCGTCCAAAGAGATGCAATCCGGATAAAGCCATCCCCTCCTCCGGTATCGTGCCTTCAGACGTTGAAGGGCCCGATAATACAGCGGGCCCGGAAAGACCGCTTGTATTGCTGAGGAGAGAAGTCCTAGTGGGCGAGCCAACCATCTCAGAGGAAACTCTTGTGTAGCTAAAAGACGTCTGATCTCTTTGTGAATCAGTCAGACTTTGGCCGATGGCAGGGAGCGAGACATCTCTATTGAGTCTATGGTGAAACCTAGGAATTCTATCAACTGTGTTGGTGCAAGAATCGACTTTTTTATGTTTATTAAGAAACCTAGATTGGATAGTAAATTCGCCGTCCAATCCCTGTGGATCGTCAATAGTTTTGGATCCTCCGCCAGAAGGAGAATATCGTCTAGGTATATTATCAGACGAACTCCCCTGCTGCAGAAAAACGCCGCCACTGGTCTCATTAACTTGGTGAAACACCAAGGGGCGGAAGACAGACCGAAGGGAAGGGACTTGAATCTCCAAAGAGTGCCCTCCCAGATGAACTGGAGAAAATCCCTGCTCGAAGTCTCTATCGGAATAGTCAAGTACGCATCCTTCAGGTCTACCTTGACCAACCAATCCTGTGGAGTCAAGACCCCTTTTAGTGATGGGATGCCCTCCATTTTGAAGTGATTGTATATTACATACTCGTTGAGACACTTTAAATTTATTACTGGACGGAAACTCCCGTCTTTTTTCTTTACTAGGAATATATTGCTGAGGAAGACTTCCTTGTGAGGAATCACCTTTTCTATCGCATTCTTTCTGAATAAGTCTTTTTCTTCTAGTGAAGTAACCGCTCTGTCCTTTTCAGACATAATCATTATCCCTGGAGGAACATACTGTATGGGATGTGAAGAAAAATCTATCTTGAAACCTTGTATTGTCTGAAGAACCCACTGGTCTGACGTGACTATCTGCCATTGTCTGAAAAAATGTGATGTCCTGCCCCCCCACCTCTTGTGTGGAAGAATGTAGGTGTGAACACATACTCACCAAAGGATCCTGGTCTCCTAGGACCTCTGTAACCTCGATGTCGTTGAGGCCTAGATCTTTGTGGGAAGAAGGTGGGGTTTTTGGGACCTCTTGATAAGAGGACTTAAAAGAACCTCTTGAGGTGGAAAATGGGTAACGGCCGAGAAAACGGCCCCTGCTTTTCCCAGCCCTGTCAAAAACCCTATTCGGGAAAGCCTTACGAATGTTGGCCTTTACTTTGCCAACCGTGGATAGTGACCCCGTGTAATCTGTCATCTCTTTAAAGATGCTGTCCCCGAATAACATGCCCTCAGCGCTAGGGCCCGGTTCGTTAGTCGCTAACGTGGTTACTTTAGGGTCAATTTTGAGTAATATGGACCTCCTCCTCTCACTGGATAATGAGGTATTAACATTCCCAAAAACACAAACTAGCCTTTGAATCAAACCCCTGTACTCGAACAGGTCTGGTTTCTCATTCGTGAGGAGAGATCGATTAATTTAGTCAATGGACCCAACAAGTCAAATAATTTATCTTGACACACTTTTAAAGTGGCCTCTACTCCTTTTTTAGGGGTCCAATTTGACCCTTGTAATATGTGGATTATTTTAGGGTTCAGTTCTGGTGTTAGATGTAAATTATGTGCCAGAGTTGGGGCCGGGCTCTCAGCCCTCAGATTATTTCTGGTTTTTTTATCCATCGGCATGCGAATGCGCTGTTCAATATATTTTGCCACATGATCTATTGGTGTCCACTCTGCGGATCGCGGGTGCTTGAGCTGTTCCGGGACAAACACCGAGTTTCCCAGCGCGTCTACCGGGTCAATAACCGGTTGTTCAGTCTTGTTGGAATCAGTTGATGATACCGTGTCTGACTCGATCGGAGACACCTCCGGGTCGTAGTCGGGGTCAGAGCTCTCTTCCGAATCTGATGCTGTGTCACTAGCACAATCAGAGCAGCTGTCAGTCTCCTTAGCGCACTTAGCGCGTTTCCACTTTCTCTTAGTGGGGGCCGATGTTAAACGGCCTCTTTTTCGGGTCACAGTGGAGTGCTGTGGGGATTCCTCTTGTATGTCAGCGTATATACGCCTTTTTATGAGAGCATTTTTTAGGGAGTTGCTCACCTCCCTCATTTGAAGTCCCAGGGACCTCGTCCTCCCGATGGGAGTCAATAGAGAGGAATCTATCCGATGCTGGAGAAATTATTGAGGATCTCCTAGAGGAATGACTCTCCAATGCCCTAATTAGTGTATTCTCAATTTTTGAAGAAAAAGCTGACATAGCGGCCATGAAAGCGTCTGCCGGGTTATTAGGGTGAGGTGCCGCTATTAATGTGCCTGGGGTGGCTGGGGCAGCCGGATTAGCCATGGTGAGTTTTTTGTAAGTTATATGGAAGTTATGGGGAGAGAGCAGTAACTTGCCGCAATTCCGAAGAGAAATCTCTGAGGTGGTGAGCCGTGGAGTCTTGCGCATGCGCACAACCGCGGCGAGCTTTACCTCAGGCAGTGGCACAAAAAGCCGCACCCCTCCTTAGCAACAGTAGCAGGGAAGCGGCAAGTCCTCACAGAACCCGCCGGAGAGACAAGTCGTCCCTCTGGAGGGAGCACATTGCGATAACTCAAACAAAAACAAACAATTTTACTATATTTGTCCCCAATATAATAAACAATGAAAAAAACGATATAAAGTGAAAGAATTTCAGTTATATGTGTAATTACAACCGCAGTAACGCAAGCACGCACTTCAACAGTGAATGTACAATATTATGTGAATATTAAAGCCACAGGTGTGTGTCTCAAACGCAAAGTGTATCATTTGCTAAAGTTCAATAATAATAATAATTGCTGCCAGATACTCATCTCATCGGCGAGCAGCAAGAAAAGAGGAGGAGCTAACGGCGGTCGGAGGATTTATAGAGTTGGACTGTACCACTAGCTGGACCATACCAATACATGTTATAGATATATATGTATTGTTAAACTGTATTTTTCTCTCTAAATACTTTTGTTGTGGTATTTGAGAGATTGTTCTTTCCTGCTATCGGCTAAGTAAAGAAAAGATAGCATAATACTCGCCTCCGTGTCTTGTGGGATAATCACTGTCTCAGTCTGCATGTAGCAGTGTGTGGAGGGATCACTGTCTCAGTCTGTAGCAGTGTGTGGAGGGATCACTGTCTCAGTCTGCATGTAGCAGTGTGTGGAGGGATCACTGTCTCAGTCTGCATGTAGCAGTGTGTGGAGGGATCACTGTCTCAGTCTGTAGCAGTGTGTGGAGGGATCACTGTCTCAGTCTGTAGCAGTGTGTGGAGGGATCACTGTCTCAGTCTGCATGTAGCAGTGTGTGGAGGGATCACGGTCTCAGTCTGCATGTAGCAGTGTGTGGAGGGATCACTGTCTCAGTCTGTAGCAGTGTGTGGAGGGATCACTGTCTCAGTCTGTAGCAGTGTGTGGAGGGATCACTGTCTCAGTCTGTAGCAGTGTGTGGAGGGATCACTGTCTCAGTCTGTAGCAGTGTGTGGAGGGATCACTGTCTCAGTCTGTAGCAGTGTGTGGAGGGATCACGGTCTCACAGTCTGTAGCAGTGTTTGGAGGGATCACTGTCTCAGTCTGCATGTAGCAGTGTGTGGAGGGATCACTGTCTCAGTCTGCATGTAGCAGTGTGTGGAGGGATCACTGTCTCAGTCTGTAGCAGTGTTTGGAGGGATCACTGTCTCAGTCTGCATGTAGCAGTGTGTGGAGGGATCACGGTCTCAGTCTGCATGTAGCAGTGTGTGGAGGGATCACTGTCTCAGTCTGTAGCAGTGTGTGGAGGGATCACTGTCTCAGTCTGTAGCAGTGTGTGGAGGGATCACTGTCTCAGTCTGCATGTAGCAGTGTGTGGAGGGATCACTGTCTCAGTCTGTAGCAGTGTTTGGAGGGATCACTGTCTCAGTCTGCATGTAGCAGTGTGTGGAGGGATCACTGTCTCAGTCTGCATGTAGCAGTGTGTGGAGGGATCACTGTCTCAGTCTGCATGTAGCAGTGTTTGGAGGGATCACTGTCTCAGTCTGCATGTAGCAGTGTGTGGAGGGATCACTGTCTCAGTCTGCATGTAGCAGTGTGTGGAGGGATCACTGTCTCAGTCTGTAGCAGTGTTTGGAGGGATCACTGTCTCAGTCTGCATGTAGCAGTGTGTGGAGGGATCACGGTCTCAGTCTGCATGTAGCAGTGTTTGGAGGGATCACTGTCTCAGTCTGCATGTAGCAGTGTGTGGAGGGATCACTGTCTCAGTCTGCATGTAGCAGTGTGTGGAGGGATCACTGTCTCAGTCTGTAGCAGTGTTGGAGGGATCACTGTCTCAGTCTGCATGTAGCAGTGTGTGGAGGGATCACACGGTCTCAGTCTGCATGTAGCAGTGTGTGGAGGGATCACTGTCTCAGTCTGTAGCAGTGTGTGGAGGGATCACTGTCTCAGTCTGTAGCAGTGTATGGAGGGATCACTGTCTCAGTCTGTAGCAGTGTGTGGAGGGATCACTGTCTCAGTCTGCATGTAGCAGGTGTGGAGGGATCACGGTCTCAGTCTGTAGCAGTGTTTGGAGGGATCACTGTCTCAGTCTGCATGTAGCAGTGTGTGGAGGGATCACTGTCTCAGTCTGCATGTAGCAGTGTGTGGAGGGATCACTGTCTCAGTCTGCATGTAGCAGTGTGTGGAGGGATCACTGTCTCAGTCTGTAGCAGTGTTTGGAGGGATCACTGTCTCAGTCTGCATGTAGCAGTGTGTGGAGGGATCACGGTCTCAGTCTGTAGCAGTGTGTGAGGATCACTGTCTCAGTCTGTAGCAGTGTGTGGAGGGATCACTGTCTCAGTCTGCATGTAGCAGTGTGTGGAGGGATCACGGTCTCAGTCTGTAGCAGTGTTTGGAGGGATCACTGTCTCAGTCTGCATGTAGCAGTGTGTGGAGGGATCACTGTCTCAGTCTGCATGTAGCAGTGTGTGGAGGGATCACTGTCTCAGTCTGTAGCAGTGTTTGGAGGGATCACTGTCTCAGTCTGCATGTAGCAGTGTGTGGAGGGATCACTGTCTCAGTCTGCATGTAGCAGTGTGTGGAGGATCACTGTCTCAGTCTGCATGTAGCAGTGTGTGGGGGATCACTGTCTCAGTCTGCATGTAGCAGTGTGTGGAGGGATCACGGTCTCAGTCTGCATGTAGCAGTGTGTGGAGGGGATCACTGTCTCAGTCTGTATCAGTGTGTGGAGGGATCACTGTCTCAGTCTGTAGCAGTGTGTGGAGGGATCACTGTCTCAGTCTGTAGCAGTGTGTGGAGGGATCACTGTCTCAGTCTGCATGTAGCAGTGTGTGGAGGGATCACTGTCTCAGTCTGTAGCAGTGTTTGGAGGGATCACTGTCTCAGTCTGCATGTAGCAGTGTGTGGAGGGATCACTGTCTCAGTCTGCATGTAGCAGTGTGTGGAGGGATCACGGTCTCAGTCTGCATGTAGCAGTGTGTGGAGGGATCACTGTCTCAGTCTGCATGTAGCAGTGTGTGGAGGGATCACTGTCTCAGTCTGTAGCAGTGTTTGGAGGGATCACTGTCTCAGTCTGCATGTAGCAGTGTGTGGAGGGATCACGGTCTCAGTCTGTAGCAGTGTGTGGAGGGATCACTGTCTCAGTCTGTAGCAGTGTGTGGAGGGATCACTGTCTCAGTCTGCATGTAGCAGTGTGTGGAGGGATCACGGTCTCAGTCTGTAGCAGTGTTTGGAGGGATCACTGTCTCAGTCTGCATGTAGCAGTGTGTGGAGGGATCACTGTCTCAGTCTGCATGTAGCAGTGTGTGGAGGGATCACTGTCTCAGTCTGTAGCAGTGTTTGGAGGGATCACTGTCTCAGTCTGCATGTAGCAGTGTGTGGAGGGATCACTGTCTCAGTCTGCATGTAGCAGTGTGTGGAGGGATCACTGTCTCAGTCTGCATGTAGCAGTGTGTGGAGGGATCACTGTCTCAGTCTGTATGTAGCAGTGTGTGGAGGGATCACTGTCTCAGTCTGTAGCAGTGTTTGGAGGGATCACTGTCTCAGTCTGCATGTAGCAGTGTGTGGAGGGATCACTGTCTCAGTCTGCATGTAGCAGTGTGTGGAGGGATCACTGTCTCAGTCTGCATGTAGCAGTGTGTGGAGGGATCACTGTCTCAGTCTGCATGTAGCAGTGTTTGGAGGGATCACTGTCTCAGTCTGTAGCAGTGTGTGGAGGGATCACTGTCTCAGTCTGTAGCAGTGTGTGGAGGGATCACGGTCTCAGTCTGTAGCAGTGTTTGGAGGGATCACTGTCTCAGTCTGCATGTAGCAGTGTGTGGAGGGATCACTGTCTCAGTCTGCATGTAGCAGTGTGTGGAGGGATCACTGTCTCAGTCTGTAGCAGTGTGTGGAGGGATCACTGTCTCAGTCTGTAGTAGTGTGTGGAGGGATCACTGTCTCAGTCTGTAGCAGTGTGTGGAGGGATCACTGTCTCAGTCTGCATGTAGCAGTGTTTGGAGGGATCACTGTCTCAGTCTGCATGTAGCAGTGTGTGGAGGGATCACTGTCTCAGTCTGCATGTAGCAGTGTGTGGAGGGATCACTGTCTCAGTCTGTATGTAGCAGTGTGTGGAGGGATCACTGTCTCAGTCTGCATGTAGCAGTGTGTGGTGGGATCACTGTCTCAGTCTGCATGTAGCAGTGTGTGGAGGGATCACTGTCTCAGTCTGCATGTAGCAGTGTGTGGAGGGATCACTGTCTCAGTCTGCATGTAGCAGTGTGTGGAGGGGTTGGGGTCTTGGGGAATGTGTCTGTGAGCTGACTGCTGGAGGGAGAGCATGGCGTGCAGGCAGCTCCAGGCTCCACTCACTGTACCCATTACAAAGTGCGCTGCAGGGCTTGGAATCTCCAGTTTTTGGGGTGAAGTACCTGAACAGCTGCTCCTTGGCTGCCTTCGATGGTTTTGTAGCACTCAGCCCGGTCTTAGGAAGCTGGTGGAACGCTGACCGTCCGTGTTGCTGCACAGTTTAGGCTCGGGTCAGACGAGCACAGTGATCACGTCTGTGTTGCCGCACAGTTTAGGCTCGGGTCAGACGAACGCAGTGATCACTGTCATGGAGCTGATGTAACGCTCCATGCTTCAAACCCCAAGTGACTTTATGTTCAATTGTATCGTGTGATTTTAAATATTTTACATCGTTTTGTTTTAATTTAAATTAGTTTAGTGTAAAATGGCGTAACTTTATTTTTAAATATACTTATATTCCTGTAGGTAAATGTGTTTCTGTATAGCCAGTAAACAAGCTTTACTGCTGTGTAATTTATGCAACAGGGCTTTTCCCCCTTATCTGGCTGCATGTTTAATTCAAGGGATCTGTGATAGTGTTTGTCTTTAATCTGATGTGTTAGAACAATGGATTATACAAATGTTGTGTGAGCTGAAGGCTAAAAGAATATAAAGAATGTTTATTGTAAATAACTAACAATGTAATTAGCATATTGGTAGGACGAGGTGCGTCATTTATGCAAATTATGACTGTTGGATTTCAGCATAAATGGTGGCGTTTTTATTCATTAAAAGTCAGAACTCTCAGAGCTCAGAGAGAGAATCCTGTTTTAAAGCATACAGCCGCGCCTGGTGTCTTTATTACAAACTACGCTACACTCCACACTTAACCTCAGAAGGCAGAGAGCGGCCTTCTGGAAATTCCTAACGGCTCCAGGGCAGAGGAACAGAAGCAGGCAGGTCAAGCTGCTCGAGGTGCTGAGGACAGCGCTCCCAGTAGCCGGGCTGACCGCAACAAAGGGGTGTCTGGAGAGTCAGGACAGGCGGAAGAGAACGGTTCCGTTACAATCACGTCCGTGTTGCTGCACAGTTTATGCTCGGGTCAGACGAGCGCAGTGATCATGTCCGTGTTGCCGCACAGTTTAGGCTCGGGTCAGACAAGTGCTGTGATCATGTCCGTGTTGCCGCACAGTTTAGGCTCGGGTCAGACGAGCGCCGTGATCACGTCCGTGTTGCCGCACAGTTTAACGTCAGTGTTAGCATAGAATCATGAGCAATAGAGACCCCCACACGAAGTGCGTCCACACAGAATGAGTTCGTCTGACCCTAACATTAACAATGGAAGGTGCCGGACATCCCGGCGCTGGGAAAAGCCCAGTATTGGCACATACAGGAAGAAAGGGGTACATTAAAAGGGGGAATTCAGGGGCTTCACGGGGCGCACAAGATGGTTCAAGAAGTATTCCAAAAAGCACCCTGATCGCACCAAAGGGGGCCGATCGACACTGTGCCCCAACTTGGGGTCCCAAACTCGGGGTTGCCTAGGGAGCTTCCTCTCAAGCTTCAAGGGGGTAGTAGCCGATAGTGTTCTGTAGGTTGTCCACAAAGAGCGTCCTGTTCCCATAAAGAGGAACGGTTTCTACCTCCGGACACTTGGGTCACTCAAAGGGGAATTCCGGGGGCTCCCCAGGATTGTCCCGCTGTCCCAACAGGGCAAACAAGTTTGAAGCATGAGGTAAACAACGGGGTACTGTCACAATCCAGGGGAAATGCAGAGGGAAACCATTTTAAATTTCTGGAGGTTTCCAGGTCCGTGGAAGGTTCCACCACAGCGGCGTCACGAGGGTCACTACAGCCTGTTGGTCTCGTGTGATGAGCTGGAAAGCGAGGGAAGGCATAATGGCGACTGAGGGGCCAGGATTGTAGAAACGCATGCGTTGCGGTGGCCAAAGGGTCTTGGCGCCAGCTGTAAGTCGTGAGAAGGGTGTAGCAGATCCGCTACGCTGCAGGGGTAGCTCCGCCTGCGGCGCGGAGTCTTGCTGGAGAGGTTAGCCGGGTAGCGAGCTAGCAATGTGGGAGAGAGATTGGCAGCGGTCCCTGGATGGTCTGGAAGTGAAGGATTCAGTGATTATGCCCTCCCAAATACTCGTTGTGACTCAGTATAGGTTTAAGCAAGTTGGTTTTTAATGACAAACAGAACATACACGGTCCTTTTATATGGTACAGTCCCATTGTTCTCTCCCATGCCCGTCCCCAGACCCCTGGAGTGAATTCTGCACCGGGGCTTAGCCATAGCCCAGGTTCTGGCGCCTGCCTGGCTGCTGTCCGATGCCCCCCCATGGTGCGGGCGCGGCTCCCAGCCCGATGGTCTGGGAAATGGGGTTTTCGGGGGGATCCCCTGGGCGCTCCGGCACCCCCTTTACACCTTGGGTAGCTTGGTTCCCCGGGCTGCTTCCCTGAAAGTAGCTACCCGATCCGTCCAGAGGGGTCAGAACGCCATCAGATACAGTTTGTCAGCTCTCTCTCCGAGACTGCGGTGCAGGGGCTAACAGGCTCTGGGCAGGAGGGGGATTCTAGTGGGATGGAGGGGTTCTCCTGGGCGAATCCTCTCCAAACTTGCCACACACCAAGCTACCATCCCTGGGGACCTATGGTCCAAAAAGCAGAAGAACTCATGTCGGGTTTTGGCAATTTGCCAGCGCTTTCTGTAACAATGTTGCCGTTTTTCTACCAGCAGAATCGGTGGGGAACCTTGCAGGGAAAACCCAATTAAATATGACCTTGGGGACACTTTACAGCACATCTAACAGGGGAATTCGTTTGGATAAAACACGGCAAACGAAATACATCAAAACAGATACTAAATTATAGAAACAAATTTAACCTTTTAAATGAACGAATAGCTACAACATAATAATCTTTTTATCCACGTGGCGGCCGTTCTGTCACAAAGGGCATTCAGCATGGAGAGATGGACCCCAGAGAGCCAGCACGTCAACAAAGACTGACAAATGTAAATGCCAGTCTCCTGAGGACCCTGCGTGTCTGGAGGATCCTGCGTGTCTGGAGGACCCAGCCGCCCTTTGGGCTCCACAGACTTAATGAATTTTTGGTCGACCTCGGGATGAGGCAGGTTTTGCCCTCTGTAGTGGGACATGGGCATTCTGCCCTTATATTTGTCCTGGTGGACTTGACCTTGGCATCTACCCATTGCTGGATGTGGTTCAGAAGGGTCCACTCAGCCGATCGAGGGTGTGTAAAGTCCTCGGGCAGAAGAGGGGGGTTTCCCCTGGGGTCATAAATGACATCGGACCTCTTAACGTATCCCTGCGATGGCATGTCGTATTCGGCAAAGCCCTCCTCCTTTAAGGTGTCCTCAGGATCAGCCTCCACAGAGAGGTGAGGTTTGGATGGGCTTGGGGCAGATGAGGAATGAACCGGTTTGCGCATGTTTCATCTTTTGGAGGATGATTGGGCTGCTGGAGACGAGGCACATTTACGTGAGGTGGGATCCCCCACCCCGTCACTCTTATCCTCCGGCAGTGATGTGGGGTTGCCAGCTCCCCCGGTCACATGCTTGCGCCTATGCACGGACCATTACCCCATGGGGTCTCTCCTTGGTGAGTGTCTTGCCCGGATTGGTAAACGCTGGTAGAAGATCCTCCAATGGATTTTAAAGTCCGCTGACCGGGCAGACACCGCTTTGTGAACTGCGGATTCTATGGAGGCCTGAATGTCCGTATCGATGGAGAGGGGATGCTCGACACGAGCAGGGCCGGGGGGCAAACCATCAAATACAAATCTAGGCAGGAGATACTTATCCCAGCGAAGCAGCAAGAAAAGAGGAGGTGTTTGAGATCTTCTGATAAGTTTTATTGTTCAGACTGGAACATTGGGAGGGGAGGGGGAGTGGAAGGATCCATTGTGGTTTTTCTCTTATTAAGGCCGGGGTCAGATGAATGCAGTGATCACGTCCGTGTCGCCGCACAGTTTAACGTCCGTCGTAGCATAGAATCATGATCAATAGACCCACACACGAATTGCGTCCGCACCGAACGGCACAGCACAACGCACGCGGCAAACAGACGCAAGTTAGGCAAGAACGTAAAACCGCTACCACGGACGCACAGAGTGTGCCACGTCCACGTAGCGTTCTGTGTGAGTGATGAGATGTCAGACCTTGCAGCACCTTGACGCACACAATGCCTTTTCACATCCATTTCACATTTTTAGCATTTTGCATATTAATTTTATTTCCCATAATTCCCTTTTTTTTTCTCTACGTCCGTCAAGAAAAACGGACCGTGTGGTGTCTACAGTATCTTCCGTCAGTCCGTCCGTCCGTTATGCACGCAGAGTGCGCTCGTCTGACATTAGCCTAAATGTTTGCTGCTGTTAAAGTGAGAGATTGCAATACTCGCCTCCGAGTCTGTATTAAAATCATGTGTAGGGGGGGGGGGATTGTGGTGCGCGCACTTTATGTCATGGCGTTATACCATTAATACAGAGCTGGAGAATCTGCCGGCGGCGCTCTGTAAATAAACGTATAATCCTGAAGCTCTGAGACGTTATTGCTCAGGTTTCCGTCGCAGAGCGTCGCGACTCCACCCGCTGGATACAAAGCCTTCATTTCATCACATGCTTTTTGTTCCACAGCGGCCGCCGTTCAGTCTGAGGCTTTTCTCGCAGCAGCAGGTCCAGGAAATCTCCCAATACTTCATCAATACCTACATAGGTCACTTCAAACTCTACCAATATGTTTTCACACCTCAGGTAACAAAGCGCCTCTCGGCGTGCGGCGCAGCACTTCAGTAAACCAGGGGGGGGGTCATAGCCTCCCAGTGGGGGCAGTAACTGCTGAGCCATTTCTCCCATGTGCTGAGCTCATTGTGGCCGTTTTGTGCTCATCATGTTTAACCCCTTCACTACCAAGCGATTTTTGATGACGATAAATGTAAGCTGGGATGTGAAGTTGATTAAATTTGGGGTAAAATCGACCTTTTTCACAGAAATTGTTACTCTGAAAGTAAAATGTGAATTTGCTCAGTTTTAGTGTAATCGTTTCTCCGTTACAGAAATGTCAGATTCTGAGCTTGAGATGGCGTCATTTACCTCACACGGGGTCTGCATTATCATTATACAGGCAGAAGAGATATACAGACTAAGGCCCCCGGCACACCAGCGTATTTATGGCTCATGTGCGCCCGCACTTCCCTGCGTCCGTGGGGTTTTGACGGGGAAGGTCCTCCACCCGACGTGAAAAAGCCCTCCCCGTCAAAAAGCTAAACGGACGCTGACAGGATACAAAGCGAGATTCTCCATAGGATGATCGCGCTTTGTACGCTGAGCGCAGAGAGCGGAAGGAACGTCCACTTTTACGTACGTTCCTTCCTCTTCTCGTGTGCCGCCAGCCTAAAATGGTGAAAAGGAGGAGTTCAGCACACGGGGTTAATTAATGTGCCTCCCGTTTTAGGTGCACCTGGATCTCTCAATCTGCTATGAAGGAATCAATGAGCCTGCAGTGTCTGTGGACTCCGTGACTGGTGTGCGTACTGAGGACGGAGCATGTGAGAGGCCAGATCCTGGTATGTACACAGGGCTGGAGTGCCTGCAACGGCCAAAGCATGGAATGTACACACAGGCTGGTGTGCATGCAGAGGATGTAGTGTATGTACAAAGGGCCATAGTGTGTGGAGAGTGGGGTGTCCTCACGGGTGGGCAGGTGTGCTGAAGATGTAGTATGTGAGCTCAGTGTGTGGTATGTACACAGGGCCTGGCGTGTGCACAGCGGATGCAGCATGGTATGTACACAGGGCCTGGCCTCTGCGCCGAGGAATGTATTGTACATGGCTCAGTGTGTGGTATTTGCACAGGGCCTGGCCTGCACACTGAGGATGCAGCATGGTATGCACACAGGGCCTGGCGTGTGCACAGTGGATGCAGCATGGTATGTACACGGGGCCTGGCGTGTGCACAGCGGATGCAGCATGGTATGTACACGGGGCCTGGCGTGTGCACAGCGGATGCAGCATGGTATGTACACGGGGCCTGGCGTGTGCACAGCGGATGCAGCATGGTATGTACACAGGGCCTGGCCTGCACGCTGAGGATGCAGCATGGTATGTACACAGGGCCTGGCCTGCACGCTGAGAATGCAGCATGGTATGTACACAGGGCCTGGCCTGCACGCTGAGAATGCAGTATGGTATGTACACAGGGCCTGGCTTGCACGCTGAGGATGCAGTATGAGTGTGACTGGAGCCTGGTGTGTATGCTGAGGAGAGCTGTATGTTCACGGGAGGGGGGGGGCTTTGGGTGGCACACATGGTGACCTTTTATCTCCTTAGAGTTTGGCGAGGAGGAGGCCGGGATGGATGGGAGAATTGATGTAAAGGAAGGCACGTTGCTGGAGTGACACGTTTTGCACACAGAATGAAGAGGTGCCAGTGCTGCTCCCTGTTATACTCCCTGTGCAGGCGCCGACACCTGAAGAAGTGACGCTGTGGTGTAAAATGAAGATATTTTCCTACCAATATGACTGAAAGTTTGGATTTTAATAAAGACGCGGGGGCGAGCACGGGCTGTCTCTTAACCTATCCCCAACGTGGGATTATCCCATCACTCAAATCCTTCCACAAGCTCTCTCCGAACAGCCCAACCAGAAGAAGAAATGAACTCGGGAACCAACACCAGAAACACGAACGGCATCAGAACGAGCAGGTTCACGAAACGACAGAAACCAGCAGAGGCGGGACAGAAAAAAGGTCCCTATCCACTACTCCAAACACACCCCCAGAGTACAGCAACACAAGCCAATAAAAGCAAAACACACACACACACACACACACGGGGAGAGGAGGGAAAAAACTCACCTCAGAGTCTTTATTGAAAATAAACTGTCAGAGTGGTAGGAGGAGAAATTTTAATACACGGCCTCAGAGGCGAGTGTTGCTTCTCTTTATTTTGCTGCTGTTTAAGAAAACAAGATAATCAATGAAAAACATGTAAAGAAACTGTTTGAAATAAAAGAGAAAACATATTGAAAAATATTATGATATTGCAGAAGGTATTAATGGTAAAGTATGTCTTTTTGCTTATGACACAAAGATTTGCAACAGGGTTGACGTTCCTGGTGGGATCAGCCAAATGACAAATGATTTAGGTAAACTACAAAAATGGTGGGAGCTGTGGCAATTCCCAAATTTTCCTAGTCCCGGTGATGGAAAGTTTGGATTTTAATAAGGACTCGGAGGTGAGTATTTGCAATCTCTTTATTACCCCTATAGCAGTAAAGAAAAAGTGATAACAAGAACTTGAAAAAATCTCAAACCCCCAACGTGGGGTACCCCTCCCCTAATAAGCCCCGCCCCCTAGTCCATAAATGGTCTGAGCAGGAGCAGTAACGCCCTCTTTCTTCATGCGACTGGAACCACTGATCAGGGAACAGCGACCAATAGTTTCGTCCAGAGCGCGCGTCAATCCCATAGGAAGTCAAAGTCCGTAGACCATCAAACAACTGCAAGAAGAACAGGACACGAAGGCATGTATTAGGCAGGAAAAACATGGAACCCACGGTTCCCCACCCCCAACTAATAGGAGGCAACACCATAACTATAACCATGCGCTGCGCCTAAATACAGTCATCACGGCTGGTCTAGAACACACCCCCCTCAGGGCGGGAGAGGTGGGAAATACTCGCCTCCGAGTCCTTATTAAAATCCAAACTTTCCGTCACCGGGACTAGGAAAATTTGGGAATTTTAAGGCAGGGCTCGGAGGCTTCATATTTGCACGTTCAACGCATCAGTGCTTGTGACCAATGAGAGACCGGCTTAAAATAAAACGTACGAAACGTAGATTCCCGTGACCAATCCGCCGACTTCATAATGTCTTCGAGGCGGCAACCTGCCATAAAAGCATTAGAAGCCGCAGCACTACGGATGGAGTGAGCGCCAAATCGCGAAACTCAAACCCCGGCAAGATCCAACAGCCATCGAGCCCAACAAGCCAAAGTCGGGGAGCTAACAGGCCTATGAGGGATCCGAAACGAGATAAACAACGGGGACCCCGGCAGGGGACGAAGGGCCAATGTACAACTTTCATACTCTTGAAGGGAGAGAACTGGACACAATTCAGGGATCATCGGGAACGCGGGAAAAAACACCGTGCAAATCGCCGTCTTGGTACGACATGAAACGTCAAAACAAACGCCATCCGGCGAAAAGGAACGCACACCAAAATCCAACGCCCTGACATCCCCTACACGCTTACAGGATATAAGGCAGAACAACACCAACAATTTAGCAGACAATTGACGCAAAGACAACAAAGCATTAACCGGCCACGACCGGAGGAACGACACCACCATAGTCACATCCCACGTAGAGGAGTAGCGGGGTGTGGGGGGCGAGATAGTCGTACCCCTTTAAGAAGGCGGCAGACCAAAGGGTGCTTACCCAGGGGGGAATGATCAAAACCCCGATGGCCCGCCGACAAAGCTGACCGGTACACATTGATTCGGGTTTGGCTTTTCGTACCATCAAACAAAGAAGACAGGAAGTCTAGAACAGAGTCTAGAAGGGCTGAAGTGGAATCTTCACCCCGTCGCAAAAACACCAGCCGTGCCAAGCTGACCAGGCAGATCGGTAGGCCCCTCTCGTGCCTGGAGCCCAAGCGTGTTGGAGCAACTCCTCAGTTCTTGGCGAAATGCCTGTGGCCCGCCACGAGAACCGGAATCCAACCACACCACTAGGGGCAGACGACCCTCCAGCAGCAGTGGGTGAGGGAGGCCGTCCGGTCCCGTAAGCAGGGACGACAAGTCTGGAATCTGTTTGGGCGGAGCCAGAGAGTACTCCAACAGGAGGGGAAACCACGGTTGAGATCGCCACATCGGTGTCACCAAGACCAGTTCCGCACCGGTGTCGCAAAATTAGGCTAGGGTCAGACGAAAAAGTGCGTTCGAACGGATGGACGTATTTTTTCATGGAATACGCGATAGCGGTCATACGATGCGCATTTTCGTCCGTGATTTTGTACGGATCATCAATAAAACCCTTTTTGCGTCTGGACGTTATGTTGGCCGGACGTGTGCAGCGTCTGACGTCTCCCAATCACGCAAACACGCCGCTATGCGGCCGCAGCGCACTCTGTACGGCAGTAGTAGCGGTTTGACGTTCTCGAAAAAATGCGTTCGTTTGCCACTTGCGTTGCGCGGACGAACTTTCGTGCGGCCGTTCGTCGTATGTTCCCCGGCATTGGACGTCATTTGCTGGTAGCACGGCCGTGATTTCGTGCGGCTAAACGCACGTTAAAACTGCTTTCGTCTGACCTTAGCCTTATTCTCCTGCTTTTCACCGCTCTCTGAATAACCCTGTGAATGTTTAATCCCGAGGTGAAAAATAACATTGCTTTAGATGATAAAAGCGGGCAATGAGGAAATTTTGTATTTTTTCACACAGCAGTTAAATGCAGCATATTAGGAAGTTTTAGGAGGGAAATTACTCACTTGGAACAGAAGCAGACACCCCACACCTTCATTCTACATAAAATGTATCAAATTGATTAGACCAGACTAAAACATCTGTTGTTGTTATGCCGTTTGAAAAAAAAAAAAAGTAATTTAGAGGTGAGAATCTTTGCACCTAGACATTAGTTTTTAATTCAATATCTAATAAACCATTGCTTATAATATTCTGCAGTAAAGAGTCTCTTTATTTCTAGATTTTTTAGTATTTTTTATACTTTTTTCAAAATTTCCTTTTTTTTCCGAACTCGAACCGAACACACCCAAAAAGTTCGAAGTTTGCAAACTTTCGAACTGCCAAAGTTCGGGCCGAACTCCAAACCGTCCGAACCCGAACAGCTCATCCCTAGTCAACACCAATGCGGCTTTAGCGGCAGAAAGGCACACGTGCCTGCTGCTTAAAAGGGACTGGCAGAACTCTCCCACAATGACGCAGTAGCTCACTCGGCACTAGAATCAGTTTTGTTTATAGGGAATCTACTGGTTTCGATGTATGGCGGAGGTCTCAGGTAGGTCCTCACCCTATAGGGTCTTATCTCTGCAACCATACGACTAGCTCGAGTAGATAGTTCTGACAGTTGCCTCTCTGACTGGGCCGTTGACAGTCGTCTCCAGGGGCTTCCAATGCTTCTTCTGGAGAGGAACCACCTGGCGGTTTTTCACTGTCTCCCGTTCGACTTCTCTGCACACTGGTGCTTCACCAAGGTATTGAAGTGCGTGGTCGCTCATCACCATTCGGAAGACTGTCAGATTGATTGGTTGTCTGGACGGCATCCTCCTGATGGCGGAGTCGGAGGCTCTACTTTACCGCTGTATTCAAATGATGTTTCTTCTCTAGTGCTACTAGCGGCGTTTTCCGAGGCTACTGCTGGCTTTCCCAGACTTTCTGAAGGACCCTGCCGGGCTCCCGCACCACTTGCTGACCCTAGGGTCTTGTCCCATCTTGGCCTCCATGGATTCAGGCGGGCCGGTGCAGCCGGAGGAGTTTTGGAATGCACTACCTCGCTCCGCCTGGTCCCCAGGCCCCTTATCTTGCAATGCTTAGTTTTGGGCCAGGTGATTTTGTTGGTATTTGCGAGGGTCCTGGGTCCCTTTCAGACCCCTGTGAATCTCGTTCGATTTCTCACAGAGGTTTCCTACATCGGGGGGGGGTGCTCTGTGCCCTTTCGGTTTCTCGCTCGGCTCTTTGTGCGCTTCACTTGAGTTTTTCAGGGTACTCCTCCAGGCACACATTTCCTTGTCTGTTGCCCTGTTCAGAAAGGTCAGAGTTTTTCTTGTCCTCTGCTCCCTCGGTACTCCTATCTGGGTTGGGGGGGCGGTTACTCCGCTTTTAGGTCTTCTGGCTTTTTTTCACGCTGACTTGTCACTCCGGCGACTCCCGGTGTACCTGCTGGTGATCTTTGTGCTGGGTTTGCGAGTGTATCAGGCTAGGACTCTGCCTTTTCCGTAGGGCGACAGGTTCCCCTGTTTAGCTTCTGGCCCCGCATGCTTCGGTCGCTTCTGCCTCTTCGTGCGCTGGCTTGATTTACTGTTTGGTCAGGATGGGGTAGATGTGTCCATGTTTGGGGGGCACGCAGTCTGTTCCGCTGGGGTTTCTTTTGGGGGGGGTGTCTGGCCGACGCCTCAACGCTTTGTTATGGTACGCAAGTTGGTCGAGGGGGGGGGTCACTTTTCGGACCTTTTTCTCCTGTGGTTCATTGGTCGTCCGCGATGTTGGGCCAGCTTTGAACTTGCAGCAGGAGCCGCTAAGTATGACTGTTAGAATTTTAATAAAGGACTCGGAGGCGAGTGTTGCCCACCTGTACCTCCCAGGGCGGACTCCGGCTTTCTGGCGCTGCATTCTCACCTCTTTTTTCTCTTTCAGCTTTGTAGACGTGGAGTCTTCTTCCCTAGATCTTGGGCTTCTGGGTCTCTCCTCGGATGTTTGATTTTGTTTTCTTGTTGGACTGTTTCCGCAAGACCGCAAACGTGGTTTGGCTGAGCTGGTCCTTTTGAGGATTCATAGTGCACTGTTCGTTGTCTTGGAGGAATCGTTCCTTCTGGTTTCTACTCCCGATTTTTGGTTTCGTTGTATGGCCTCAGCAAGAAAAGAGGGAGTTTGGAGGTGGGGCAGGTCCTTTTATGGAGAGTGACAGGATGATGGAAGGACTCAAGTCCATGTTACACTGGATATGGGTATGTTTTCTCTTTATTTCAAACAGTTTCTTACATGTTTTTCATTGATTTTCTTGCTTTATTAAACAGCAAGATAAAGAGATAAAGAACTCGGAGGCGAGTATTTCTATTAAAACTCTTAGCTAAATTCCATAATTTTAAAAACACGACTCGGAGGCGAGGATTTGTTATTTTAGCCCAATGAAGGACCTAAATCGAAAATAAAAAGGTGCAGAAAGTCGATTCCCCTCGATCAGTCCACCTTCAAAATATCCTCCCAACGACAACCAGTCAAGAAAGCCGCATTAATTTGGGGGCGCCGGGATGTCCAAGAACACAAAGTGTCCACCACTGGCCAACGAAACCAAAGACACCGGAGAATTTGGACCTCGGAAAACCTTGGAGACCAAGATGAACAAGACTCGTACTAACACAAGAAAATGAACCTGGAACAAGGGGTCACCCAGAAGACTGGGGGGGAGGGGTAGGGAAAAAAATAAAATAGTGAATTCTTTGTACGGCGCGACACGTCAAATGGTGCAGGAAATCCAATGCCCTCCCGTCACCAACACAAGATCAAACAGAACCGGCAAGGTCGCTGACAAGTGTCACAAAGACAAACCAATTTTAATTGGGCCATGAACGCAAAAATAAGAGAACCAGGAACCGAGGACACATCCCGAGCAGAAGAGTCAAGAGACTGACACCCTTTAATAAGCTACAAAAGGCATGTGACTCACCTGAACGCCCTGAATACCTACATGACCAACCGACATCACAGAACGATACACGTTTATTGCGTGGAAATTCAGACCCCATTAAAAAGTGAATCCAGAACCAACCCTAGGAGGGGCGGAAACAGAACCCTGACCCCCGTCCCACACACCAGCGACGCCATCCTTCCCATGTGGAAGCTTCTTGTGCCAGGGGCCCAAACGAGTTGGTACAACTTCACAGCCGATCCTGAAATCTCTGCATGGTGCCAGTAGAACCGGAAACCAGCCACGTCACAGGGGCAACCAATGATCCATTTGATGGTGACATTGAGGCCTCCACGACTGCAAAGAGGCTGAAGGTTTAAAAGGACGCTGCTGTCACGGAGCATCGTATAGGGCGGCCGGTGGAGGGAGCTTCCTGAGGGATCTGACACGGCTTCCATTGGCTGCCTTTGACAGAGGCAGGATGATAGAAGAGAAGGGCACGTGTAGTATGTAAAGCTGTGCCAGAAGATCACGAAATTCCATGACAGTGCCGTGTACGGAGCTTACATCCAGATCTCGCAGGAGGAGGAGGTCACCGCCCGCGAGAAGCAGGTCGCAACGTGGAAAACCCACAAAACGAGCGTCAAAGAATAGAAACAGGAACAAAACCAGGGCAAATGAACAATCGGGTAACCCCGGAGATGCTGGACCCTGAAACACACCAAGCACTGCTGCCCGCGGCGTAAGCAGGGCAGAATCAGTCCCGGTGCAGACATCACGCACCAAAAAGCACACACACTATTTAAAAGGACAAGCAGAGGCCGCGTCTCTGGCCGCAATTTTGTGAAGTTTGCTGTTCCGGTGTCTTTGGATTTCCTGAGTTCTTAGTGTCTTCTTCTCGTCCGAGAGCGGATTTGCTGTTCTGTGCACGGCTTTTTATGGTCGGGGGGGGTCACCCGCGTGTTGGGGGTAGGTTGAGAGTTTTTTTCTGATTAGATATACAAACATGTATTTGTGCGCGGGATACACCCTGTGCTGAGCTGCATGCGTGGGATAACCTAATTTTAATACATCGACCCTAAGGCGAGTATTGCTTCTCTTTCTTACTTTATTAAACATAGCAGCAAGTGGCAAGAACTGAGAATATATGAAGCATTTATGTGATAAAAGAGAAACAATCAGTATATCAGAAACCACATGCAAGCGAGTATATCATGGGGAGATACAAATGTTCCATCATGCTCATTAATCAACCTTTGCCCTCTGCAGATTTGACAAGTACAAATTGGCAGGGGGCGAGAGTGAAAAATTGGTCTGTAATCCCTTTCAGGTGCTAGTGTCGCCTACATGCTGACACCAGCACTAATCAGGGCTTTTTACCTGCTGGCTAGTCATTGTCTGCTGGAGGAGGGATTCATATCCCTTCCTTTCAGGCTTTGAAAAAAATACTGTGTCTGCCCTCTGCCTCGTGCGGGTCCTCCATGATGATTTCACAACAGAGACCATGTGACAGCTCATCTCTTCCTGTACTCCCGGCAGTTGTACAGCGTGTCAGGCAGGGGCAGGTCACATGTCACAGAGTGGAATCTGGATGGAAGGCAGAACAGGCAATGGTGCCTCCTCAAGGCAGCATCTTGGAAAGTGCCTGTGCAAGAAACAATTTCCACCTGAGGTATGATCACCTGACACCCCCCCCCCTCGGAAGAAGGGGGAAATTACTTTATTTGCCAAACAAGAAACATCAGATTCTTAATATAAACCCAAGAAAAAATACTTTCTTATTGCCCTTTATTTTGTGTGATGCTGTTTAAATTGGCAGTGGGAGCAGGAAGGAGTTAAATGTAAAAATGTGTGCAGCCATTGTTTGCAATGTAGTGCTCCCTCCTCAGCTGTGATCCGGTGATTCCACTTAACAGAAACTAGGCAGGAAATCACAGAGCTGTCTGGTCCACCGCTCCCTCTGTCACTGCTCCCTCTGTCACCGGCCCCTCTGTCACTGCTCCCTCTGTCACCGCCCCCTCTGTCACTGCTCCCTCTGTCACCGGCCCCTCTGTCACCGGCCCCTCTGTCACTGCTCCCTCTGTCACCGGCCCCTCTGTCACTGCTCCCTCTGTCACTGCTCCCTCTGTCACCGGCCCCTCTGTCACTGCTCCCTCTGTCACCGGCCCCTCTGTCACTGCTCCCTCTGTCACCGGCCCCTCTGTCACCGGCCCCTCTGTCACTGCTCCCTCTGTCACCGGCCCCTCTGTCACTGCTCCCTCTGTCACCGGCCCCTCTGTCACGGCCCCTCTGTCCCTGCTCCCTCTGTCACCGGCCCTCTGTCACCGGCCCCTCTGTCACTGCTCCCTCTGTCACCGGCCCCTCTGTCACCGCCCCTCTGTCACTGCTCCCTCTGTCACTGCCCCTCTGTCACCGGCCCCTCTGTCACTGCTCCCTCTGTCACTGGCCCCTCTGTCACTGCTCCCTCTGTCACCGGCCCCTCTGTCACTGCTCCCTCTGTCACTGCTCCCTCTGTCACTGCTCCCTCTGTCACCGGCCCCTCTGTCACTGCTCCCTCTGTCACCGGCCCTCTGTCACCGGCCCTCTGTCACTGCTCCTCTGTCACTGCCCCTCTGTCACCGCCCCTCTGTCACTGCTCCCTCTGTCACCGGCCCCTCTGTCACTGCTCCCTCTGTCACCGGCCCCTCTGTCACTGCTCCCTCTGTCACTGCTCCCTCTGTCACTGCTCCCTCTGTCACCGGCCCCTCTGTCACTGCTCCCTCTGTCACCGGCCCCCTCTGTCACTGCTCCCTCTGTCACTGCTCCCTCTGTCACCGGCCCCTCTGTCACTGCTCCCTCTGTCACTGCTCCCTCTGTCACTGCTCCCTCTGTCACCGGCCCCTCTGTCACTGCTCCCTCTGTCACCGGCCCCTCTGTCCCTGCTCCCTCTGTCACTGCTCCCTCTGTCACCGGCCCCTCTGTCACTGCTCCCTCTGTCACCGGCCCCTCTGTCCCTGCTCCCTCTGTCACTGCTCCCTCTGTCACTGCTCCCTCTGTCCCTGCTCCCTCTGTCCCTGCTCCCTCTGTCCCTGCTCCCTCTGTCACTGCTCCCTCTGTCACCGGCCCTCTGTCACTGCTCCCTCTGTCACCGGCCCCTCTGTCCCTGCTCCCTCTGTCACTGCTCCCTCTGTCACCGGCCCTCTGTCACTGCTCCCTCTGTCACCGGCCCTCTGTCCCTGCTCCCTCTGTCACTGCTCCCTCTGTCACCGGCCCCTCTGTCACTGCTCCCTCTGTCACCGGCCCCTCTGTCCCTGCTCCCTCTGTCACCGGCCCCTCTGTCCCTGCTCCCTCTGTCACTGCTCCCTCTGTCACCGGCCCCTCTGTCACTGCTCCCTCTGTCACCGGCCCCTCTGTCCCTCCTCCCTCTGTCACTGCTCCCTCTGTCCCTGCTCCCTCTGTCCCTGCTCCCTCTGTCCCTGCTCCCTCTGTCACCGGCCCCTCTGTCCCTGCTCCCTCTGTCACTGCTCCCTCTGTCACCGGCCCCTCTGTCACTGCTCCCTCTGTCACCGGCCCCTCTGTCCCTCCTCCCTCTGTCACTGCTCCCTCTGTCCCTGCTCCCTCTGTCCCTGCTCCCTCTGTCCCTGCTCCCTCTGTCACCGGCCCCTCTGTCCCTAAGAATTATACCCTTATCCTCTTCTTACACTTTTCCCCATGTAAGTTACCTTCTTAAACCTACTACCCCCCACCCCCTCCCCTCCCTTTCCCGCAAATGAAAAACACAACAAAGTATTGGCATTTGAAAAGGTCACGTCTTTTATTACTTAAGGCCAAATTCTTTGCCTCTAAGGCAGAATTATTATTATCGATCCTCGTATGCCAAATTCCTACACCAGATAACACTGGCAGCCAGATAACACTGGCAACTGCAATGCACCACAAGCATTGCCCAGAAATAGCGCCCCACGTGGCTAAGCAGGATGACCACACGTCTGCTCAGTGTATTTTTATGGCATACTAGTTGTAAAGCCTGCCCAGAGGGCAGTCTATTGTGGATAATACTGCCCTGCTCATGTATACTGCCCCAGCTCGTGGATACTGCCCCAGCTCGTGGATTGCCCCAGCACGTGGATACTGCCCCAGCACGTGGATATTGCCCCAGCACGTGGATATTGCCCCAGCACGTGGATATTGCCCCAGCTCGTGGATATTGCCCCAGCACGTGGATATTGCCCCAGCACGTGGATATTGCCCCAGCTCGTGGATATTGCCCCAGCACGTGGATACTGCCCCAGCACGTGGATACTGCCCAGAACGTGGATACTGCCCCAGCACGTGGATACTGCCCCAGCACGTGGATATTGCCCCAGCACGTGGATATTGCCGCAGCACGTGGATACTGCCCCAGCTCGTGGATACTGCCCTAGCACGTGGATATTGCCCCAGCACGTGGATATTGCCCCAGCTCGTGGATACTGCCCCAGCTCGTGGATACTGCCCTAGCACGTGGATATTGCCCCAGCACGTGGATGGATACTGCCCCAGCACGTGGATATTGCCCCAGCTCGTGGATACTGCCCCAGCTCCTGGATATTGCCCAGCACGTGGATACTGCCCCAGCACGTGGATATTGACCCAGCACGTGGATATTGCCCCAGCACGTGGATATTGCCCCAGCACGTGGATACTGCCCCAGCACGTGGATACTGCCCCCAGCACGTGGATATTGCCCAGCTCGTGGATACTGCCCCAGCTCCTGGATATTGCCCCAGCACGTGGATACTGCCCCAGCACGTGGATATTGACCCAGCACGTGGATATTGCCCCAGCACGTGGATACTGCCCCAGCACGTGGATACTGCCCCCAGCACGTGGATATTGCCCCAGCTCGTGGATACTGCCCAGCACATGGATATTGCCCCAGCACGTGGATTGATACTGGCCCAGCACGTGGATACTGCCCCAGCACGTGGATACTGCCCAGCACGTGGATGGATACTGCCCCAGCACGTGGATACTGCCCCAGCACGTGGATACTGCCCCAGCACGTGGATACTGCCCAGCACGTGGATATTGCCCCAGCTCGTGGATACTGCCCCAGCACGTGGATACTGCCCAGCACGTGGATATTGACCCAGCACGTGGATATTGACCCAGCACGTGGATATTGCCCCAGCACGTGGATATTGCCCCAGCACGTGGATACTGCCCAGCACGTGGATATTGCCCCAGCTCGTGGATACTGCCCCAGCACGTGGATATTGCCCAGCACGTGGATATTGCCCCAGCACGTGGATATTGCCCCAGCACGTGGATACTGCCCCAGCTCGTGGATACTGCCCCAGCACGTGGATATTGCCCCAGCACGTGGATGGATACTGCCCCAGCACATGGATATTGCCCCAGCTCGTGGATACTGCCCCAGCTCCTGGATATTGCCCCAGCACGTGGATACTGCCCAGCACGTGGATATTGACCCAGCACGTGGATATTGCCCCAGCACGTGGATACTGCCCCAGCACGTGGATACTGCCCCAGCACGTGGATACTGCCCCAGCACGTGGATATTGCCCCAGCTCGTGGATACTGCCCAGCACGTGGATACTGCCCAGCACATGGATATTGCCCCAGCACGTGGATTGATACTGCCCCAGCACGTGGATACTGCCCCAGCACGTGGATACTGCCCCAGCACGTGGGTGGATACTGCCCCAGCACGTGGATACTGCCCAGCACGTGGATACCGCCCCAGCACGTGGATATTGCCCCAGCTCGTGGATACGCCCAGCACGTGGATACTGCCCAGCACGTGGATATTGCCCCAGCACGTGGATATTGACCCAGCACGTGGATATTGCCCCAGCACGTGGATACTGCCCAGCACGTGGATACTGCCCCAGCTCGTGGATACTGCCCAGCACGTGGATACTGCCCAGCACGTGGATATTGCCCCAGCACGTGGATATTGACCCAGCACGTGGATATTGCCCCAGCACGTGGATATTGCCCCAGCACGTGGATACTGCCCCAGCACGTGGATATTGCCCCAGCTCGTGGATACTGCCCCAGCACGTGGATACTGCCCCAGCACGTGGATACTGCCCCAGCACGTGGATATTGCCAGCTCGTGGATACTGCCCCAGCACGTGGATACTGCCCAGCACGTGGATACTGCCCCAGCACGTGGATACTGCCCCAGCTCGTGGATACTGCCCCAGCACGTGGATACTGCCCACGTGGATATTGCCCAGCACGTGGATATTGACCCAGCACGTGGATACTGCCCCAGCTCGTGGATACTGCCCAGCACGTGGATACTGCCCAGCACGTGGATATTGCCCCAGCTCGTGGATACTGCCCCAGCTCGTGGATATTGACCCAGAACGTGGATACTGCCCCAGCACGTGGATACTGCCCCAGCACGTGGATATTGCCCCAGCTCGTGGATACTGCCCCAGCACGTGGATACTGCCCCAGCACGTGGATACTGCCCCAGCTCGTGGATACTGCCCAAGCTCGTGGATACTGCCCCAGCACGTGGATACTGCCCCAGCACGTGGATACTGCCAGCTCGTGGATACTGCCCCAGCACGTGGATATTGACCCAGCACGTGGATATTGACCCAGCACGTGATACTGCCCAGCTCGTGGATACTGCCCCAGCACGTGGATATCGCCCCAGCACGTGGATACTGCCCCAGCACGTGGATATCGCCCCAGCACGTGGATATGGCCCCCGCTCGTGGATATGCCCCCCCGCTCGTGGATATGGCCCCCCCGCTCGTGGATATACTCACCTACATCGGCCTCCAGCGATGGCGGTCCCGCGTCCCGCTTCCAGCGTCCTCTCTCGCTCCGTTGGTCGCCGGGATGACGTCATGAAAGCCTTTGACCCCCGGGGTCAAAGGCTTTCGTGACGTCATTCCGGCGAACAACGGAGCGAGAGAGGACGCTGGAAGCGGGACCGCCATCGCTGGAGGAGCTAAGGGCCGATGTAGGTGAGTATGTGTCCCCCTACATGGCCCAGAGCCTCAGCGGTGGCTGTCGCAGGCTGCTCGGCCGGCCTCCAGGCTTAGGCGAGCCCCCGGCTCGGCTGGCCTGTAGGCCCAAGCCAAGCCGGGGGCTCGCCTGAGCCTGGAGGCCGGCCGAGCAGCCTGCGACAGCCGGAGGACAGTCACCGCTGGAGCTCAGGGCTAATGTAGGTGAGTATGTGCTCTCCACACCCACCCTGCTTACTCGGCGGTATCCAAGCTTAGGCGAGCCCCCGGCTTGGGCCTAGAGGCCAGCAGAGCCGGGACTCGCCTGAGCATGGAGGCCGGTCGAGTTGCATGCTCGGCCGTCCTCCAGGCTCAGGTGAGTCCCTGGCTCGGTGGGCCTCTAGGCCCAAGCCAAGCCGGGGCTCGCCTGAGCCTGGATGCCGACCAAGCTTAGGCGAGCCCCCGGCTTGGCGTGGGCCTAGAGGCCAGCCGAGCCGGGGACTCGCCTGAGCCTGAGGAGGACGCCGAGCATGCAACTCGACCGGCCTCCATGCTCAGGCGAGTCCCGGCTCGGCAGGGCCTCTAGGCCCAGCCAAGCCGGGGGCTCGCCTAAGCTTGGATACGGCCGAGCAAGCAGGGTGTGTGTGTGTGTGTGTGTAGAGCACATACTCACCTACATCGGGCCTCGAGTCCTCCACCGGTTCCACACATACTCACCGACATCGGCCTTTAGCTCCTCCAGCGATGGCGGTCCCGCTTGCAGCATCCTCTCTCCGTTGCTCGCCAGGATGACGTCACGAAAGCCTTTGACCCCCCGGGGTCAAAGGCTTTCGTGACGTCATTCCGGCGAGCAACGGAGAGAGAGAGGATGCTGCAAGCGGGACCGCCATCGCTGGAGGAGCTAAAGGCCGATGTCGGTGAGTATGTGTTAGGCAACATCGGCCCTGAGCTCCAGCGGTGACCTCCTCCGGCCGAGCAGGCTGCTCGGCCGCCTCTACGCTTAGGCGAGTCCCGGCTCGGCTGGGCCTGTAGCCCAAGCCAAGCCGGGGGGCTCGCCTAAGCCTAGAGGCCCGCCGAGCAGCCAGCGGCAGCTGGAGGAGGTCTCCGCTGGAGCTCAGGGACGAATTTGGGGTGTATTTTTTGGGAACTTCGGCCCCGATCCTCCAGCGGTGACCTTCTCCGGCTGCCGCTGGCTGCTCGGCGGGCCTCTAGGCTTAGGCGAGTCCCCGGCTCAGCTGGGCCTGTAGGCCCAAACCGAGCGGGGGCTCGCCTAAGCCTAGAGGGCCGCCGAGCAGCCAGCGGCAGCCGGAGGAGGTCTCCGCTGGAGCTCAGGGCCGATTTTGGGGTGTGTTTGTTTGGGAACTTCGGCCCGATCCTCCAGCGGTGACCACCTCCGGCTGCCGCTGGGTGCTCGGCGGGCCTCTAGGCTTAGGCGAGTCCCCGGCTCGGCTGGGCCTGTAGGCCCAAACCGAGCCGGGGGCTCGCCTAAGCCTAGAGGCCCGCGAGCAGCCAGCGGCAGCCGGAGGAGGTCACCGCTGGAGCTCAGGGCCGATTTAGGGGAGTATGTTTTGGAACTCTCGGCCCGATCCTCCAGCGGTGACCACCTCCGGCTGCCGCTGGGTGCTCGGCGGGCCTCTAGGCTTAGGCGAGTCCCCGGCTCGGCTGGGCCTGTAGGCCCAAACCGAGCGGGGGCTCGCCTAAGCCTAGAGGCCCGCCGGCAGCCGGAGGACGGTCACCGCTGGAGGATCGGGGCATCTGGCCGTTAGAACACACAGGTAGCTGCGCGCGGCTCGTGCCGTTTTTTTTTTTTTTTTTTTCACGCGGCCGGCACGCGCAGCTCCCTGTGTGTTCTAACGGCCGCTTTCAAATGTCCGTCGCGCATGCGCAGTAGGGTTTTGGCGACGGACAGTTTTTAGCTTATCCTTTTATAGTATAGATAGCAGGCCGAGAGAATCTGCAAACCAGGAAGGCACCTGAGCCTGGCCATATGAAACCACAACTCACCCCGTACCCTGCAGATCCTCCCCCCACTATCGCCCTCCACGTGCCAGGCCGCCTATTTCACCGCTCCTCCCTAACCTAAACCATGTCCATCTTAAGCGCAATCCCCCAGCTGTGGCCATTCAAACACCAGCTGGCTTCCTGCCACATGGTAAAGTACCCAATTTAAGCGCAATCCACCCCGTTGTGGCCGTAAAACCTCCAACTGGCTTCAAGCTACTTGGGATACTATCTGATCGATAATAATTGCTGTAAACCATGCTTTTAATCAAAGACAATCCCCCAACCCTGGCCGTTCAAAGACCACAGGCTGGCTTCATGTAACATGGTGTATAATTCGATGGAATAGGTAGACTAACCATGTCCATATATTAGACAATCCCCCAGACATGGCCGTATAAACCGTGATCCGGGTTCATGCAACATGGCATATTTCCATATGGGAAACCACGGGCGGTCTTGCATGAATGGTGGAATCACCGCTCCATTGCCCCTATCCGTGGTGGTTGTGCTGCGTGACCTTTCTGACGTTGTAGCGAACCAGCATCTATGAAAGCGAAAACAAAACAGGGTGGGTTGGGTGGGAGTAAAAGAAAAATTATTGCAATACCAAACATGTCCCCTGCCCAGCCTCTTATAGCCTCCCTTTCCATTGTTTATCTTCCCATTGTACCCAATCACAACGAGCCATGCTTCAGCTCACAGAACAAAGCCTCATCCCCTAGAATAAAGGAAACTCCCTCCTTTGACTTGTGCAATACAGCGATAATTCTTAAGCCTCCTTCATTCCTAATATCAGTCTTTCACTTGAGCTAAGAATTATACCCTTATCCTCTTCTTACACTTTTCCCCATGTAAGTTACCTTCTTAAACCTACTACCCCCCCACCCCCTCCCCTCCCTTTCCCGCAAATGAAAACACAACAAAGTATTGGCATTTTGAAAAGGTCACGTCTTTTTATTACTTAAGGCCAAATTCCTTGCCTCTAAGGCAGAATTATTATTATCGATCCTCGTATGCCAAATACGCTACGCCAGATAACACTGGCAGCCAGATAACACTGGCAACTGCAATGCACCACAAGCATTGCCCAGAAATAGCGCCCACGTGGCTAAGCAGGATGACCACATGTCTGCTCAGTGTATTTTTATGGCAGATAGCAGGCCAGAGAGATCTGCAAACCAGGAAGGCACCTGAGCCTGGCCATATGAAACCACAACTCACCCCGTACCCTGCAGATCCTCCCCCACTATCGCCCTCCACGTGCCAGGCCGCCTATTTCACCGCCACCAAAAACGAGGACACTCTTTTTACTGCACCAATAAAAAGCCGTGACCTTTCCTCTTACCCCACAAAAGGCTCCTTATCGCGCCTTCAAATGAAGAGTGTGTTCCCAGCCTTATCACTCCTTTCAATGAACTCCTCACTTTCTTGCTCCTATTCGGGGGTGCTCCAAAACCATTGCCAAATAACATCAGCAAATGCAATGCACCACACATATTGCCCAGAAATAGCGGCCCACGTGGCTAAGCAGGATGACCACACGTCTGCTCAGGGTCTCTTTATATCGCAATAGCAGGCCGAGAGGATCTGCAAACCAGGAAGGCACCTGAGATTGGCCATACGAAACCACACTCACCCCGTACCTGCAGACCCCTCCCCTACCATTGCATCCCCACGTGCCAGGCCGCTATTTCACCACTCACAATACCTATCTCTTCTCTAGCTGTCCCCTAAATGTAGTACCATAATATCTGGCTTACCCCGCTTTCTCCTGGATGTCTTTACTATTCCCAATAACTGCCCCACCCCCTACCTTGCTTCCCTATCCATCTAATCCCTACTTCAATTACGCTGCACCCCGGGGTAGCTCCTCTCTTGGTGCCAGCAGCATGACTCTCCATCCAGTGCACATAGGAGTGTCCCAGGATCCGCACTCTCATTGCACGTCCTGCAAATAACCAAAATGTAAACTATTAAATGTAATGCACACACACACACAGTGTACCCGAACTGAAAAGAAACCAAAAGAAACAAGGAAACAAATTATTATTATTAAAACAAAACAATTGTTCCCCATAAGTTTTCCCTTCATTTCTTTAATGACCTCACATTCTCCTATATACTTCCCATTTCCATCTCCCCATCTTTTTAATTCGATCCTTTGGGTAACCCAATTCTGCCTCCAGTACCAGCAGCTCCTATCCTGAAAGAATGGGGGCAAATGTAACTCCCCTTTCCACCAAGCCCCTCCGTGGCCTGCTGCGGAACCATTTTGAATTGATACCCGGACAAGTTAGTACCACCTTGTGCCCCCAGAACATGCGACCGTTTGAAGGAGTCGCCTCCAAGTATCCCTCATACATACCACTGGGCATACTTCCCCACCATGGGCACCTAGAGCAATTGTTTCCTCAATCCTTAGGGCAGCTGTAAAACTAAAACAAATGCTGCCCTACAAAGATTGTTATCAGCTCCATCTTATCTCCTACTTGTACTCTGCTGTCAAGATCTTCCTCACCAGGAATTGTTTAGCGCAGTCCTCCTCTTCCTTTAACCGAGCAAAGTATGAAATACCACTAAATAGTTCCAAGCTGTCCTTTATTGACTTACCGCCGAACTTCAGTAGCTATTTGAACACAACTTTCTGCCTACCTCCTCTGTCCCTTTAAAACTCGATCCAACCCTTTCACTGCTTGCTCTACGGTGCCCATGTCTTCTGCAACAACAATCTCCTCTCCTAATCATTGATGCCCTCTAACTGCTCCCCATCTGGTAAAGAAATGGAGGGCAGTCTTCACCCTGGGATTTTTTTATTTTATTTTTTATTTATGTATTTATTTATTATTTTTTTTATTTATTAATTTATTTATTATTATTTTTTTTTAATCTTTCCTCCTCGCGGTGCCAACTGTCGGAACACATCCCACCTGAAACTGGACAATGTATCCACCACCATCTTCCTTACCCCCGGTATGTGATTTGCCGTGAAATTAATATTGCTTTTCAAACATATCAACACCAAATACCTGACATATGCTACAACCTGCGGTGATGATGCAGACATGTTATTCAGCACTTGCACCACACCTTGAATATCAGACGCAAAATATAAAGGGGGGGAGGGATGTTTTTTTTATATATATTTATTTATTATTTTTAATTCTATCCCCCACAGTGGTATTGCCCCGACGATTTGGAAAATAAAAATTCCAGAAACACCAAGCTTTGCACCATCCTCATTGAATCCACTCCTGGGCCATTTGCCTGCTCACCATTTGAAATTACACTAGACCATTTGATCTTAATGTCTGGCCATTCCCCCCAAACCACCTACAATTCTCCCCGATCAACTAAATTTATTTGTTACCCCCCCCAATCCTACCTCATTCTCCAGTCCCTTTGGGACCCGTTACCATGAAATCGTTCAAGTAATGTACTATACGTCTCCTCCCCGCTCTCTTCTCCATTAAGCAATGCAAAAAAGTAGGAAGCCTTTAAAAAGGGAGCATGGGATATTGCCCACCCCAATGGGTAAACAGATATCGATGTAAAATTCCCCATCGAATTACACCCCATTAAAAGAAAACCCCCCTGGACACAGCGGTACGGGCTGAAGGCTGCATCTAGATCAAGCATAGGTAACGCTGTCCCCTCGCCAGCTACCCTTACCAAAATCACCACCTGATTGAATGAATGGTAGCTAACAGAAACATCTTCCCTACTTATTGCCTCTGCAAAGAAACGGCCGTCCTAATGTTTATTTGTATGTATTTTCCTTACATTCCCTTGCTCTGTGTATCATGTAGAGTATTGTATTCCCTCTGTATAGAGTAACCTCTGTATTACGATCCAGTCTTTGTATAGTGTACACCCCCTTGTAAGTAATGAATTCCTTTTGTTTTCCCATACTTCCATCAAGCCCCTCCCCTCCCCCCGCAACTAAGGCCAAGCTCACTGTTATCTGACCCATTGTTCTTTCCCCTGCGAAATGTAAATAACCACCATCTCCATTTCGAGTTGAGAAAGAGCAT
>RXON01003013.1:0-22125 GCA_009667805.1 Leptobrachium leishanense
GGATGTATATTGCCCCTACTCACACATGGATGTATAGTGCCCAGCTCACACATGGATGTATAATGCCCAGCTCACACATGGATGTATAGTGCCCAGCTCACACATGGATGTATAATGCCCAGCTCACACATGGATGTATAGTGCCCAGCTCACACATGGATGTATAATGCCCAGCTCACACATGGATGTATAGTGCCCAGCTCACACATGGATGTATAATGCCCAGCTCACACATGGATGTATGTGCCCAGCTCACACATGGATGTATAATGCCCAGCTCACACATGGATGTATAGTTCCCAGCTCACACATGGATGTATAGTGCCCAGCTCACACATGGATGTAAATGCCCAGCTCACACATGGATGTATATTGCCCCTACTCACACATGGATGTATAGTGCCCAGCTCACACATGGATGTATAATGCCCAGCTCACACATGGATGTATAGTGCCCAGCTCACACATGGATGTATAATGCCCAGCTCACACATGGATGTATAGTTCCCAGCTCACACATGGATGTATAGTGCCCAGCTCACACATGGATGTATAATGCCCAGCTCACACATGGATGTATAGTGCCCAGCTCATACATGGATGTATAGTGCCCAGCTCACACATGGATGTATAGTGCCCAGCTCATACATGGATGTATAGTGCCCAGCTCATACATGGATGTATAGTGCCCAGCTCACACATGGATGTATAGTGCCCAGCTCATACATGGATGTATAGTGCCCAGCTCACACATGGATGTATAGTGCCCAGCTCACACATGGATGTATAATGCCCAGCTCACACATGGATGTATAGTGCCCAGCTCACACATGGATGTATAATGCCCAGCTCACACATGGATGTATAGTGCCCAGCTCACACATGGATGTATAGTGCCCAGCTCACACATGGATGTATAGTGCCCAGCTCATACATGGATGTATAGTGCCCAGCTCACACATGGATGTATAATGCCCCTACTCACACATGGATGTGTATAGTGCCCAGCTCACACATGGATGTATAGTGCCCAGCTCACACATGGATGTATAATGCCCAGCTCACACATGGATGTATAATGCCCCTACTCACACATGGATGTATAGTGCCCAGCTCACACATGGATGTATAGTGCCCAGCTCACACATGGATGTATAATGCCCCTACTCACACATGGATGTATAGTGCCCAGCTCACACATGGATGTATAGTGCCCAGCTCACACATGGATGTATAGTGCCCAGCTCACACATGGATGTATAATGCCCAGCTCACACATGGATGTATAATGCCCCTACTCACACATGGATGTATAGTGCCCAGCTCACACATGGATGTATAGTGCCCAGCTCACACATGGATGTATAATGCCCCTACTCACACATGGATGTATAGTGCCCAGCTCACACATGGATGTATATGCCCCTACTCACACATGGATGTATAGTGCCCAGCTCACACATGGATGTATAGTGCCCAGCTCACACATGGATGTATAGTGCCAGCTCACACATGGATGTATAATGCCCAGCTCACACATGGATGTATAGTGCCCAGCTCACACATGGATGTATAGTGCCCAGCTCATACATGGATGTATAATGCCCAGCTCACACATGGATGTATAGTGCCCAGCTCACACATGGATGTATAATGCCCAGCTCACACATGGATGTATAGTTCCCAGCTCACACATGGATGTATAGTTCCCAGCTCACACATGGATGTATAGTTCCCAGCTCACACATGGATGTATAATACCCAGCTCACACATGGATGTATAGTTCCCAGCTCACACATGGATGTATGTGCCAGCTCACACATGGATGTATAATGCCCAGCTCACACATGGATGTATAGTGCCCAGCTCACACATGGATGTATAATGCCAGCTCATACATGGATGTATAATGCCCAGCTCACATGGATGTATAGTGCCCAGCTCATACATGGATGTATAGTGCCCAGCTCACACATGGATGTATAGTGCCCAGCTCACAATGGATGTATAATGCCCAGCTCACACATGGATGTTGTAATGTTCCCACGTTCAACCCTGTCTCCCTGCCTCTGTATTCCCCATATTTTTGGTTCCATGTGTTTCCTGTGCTGCTTTGTCCTGAGATGCAGCTCAGGGGTTAAGTTGTCAAGTTCAATTGCTTGTTGAGTTTCTGCTGGTGATATGGGCTGATTACTCCCCTATATAAAGCCATGGGTCATATCACCATTGCTCTTGCATCTGGTTCACTTCAGCTCAGTGGTGTATTTAGGGTTTTGTGCTGCCCTAGGCTGACTAAACTCGTGACCCCCTATTTAAATTTGGACGCCTTCCTGTCAAGGGCAACCTCTTCCTGGTTAATCCCACCCTTCCTCTTTAAGCTCCGCTTTTTTTCCTCTCTTTATAGTTAATAGTGGATACCAAGTGCCTACTTGTATATTTTGTATACCATTTCAAATGTATCTATTGAGATAAGAAAATTATGAAATGTTTAAATTCAAGCATTTTTACAAAGAACAGCACGCATGTCAAGTAAACGGGATCACAGCTCTCTAATTGGTGGAACAATAAAATCCACAGAAACGTGCACTGCATATGAGCGTATCACAGAGCTGCACAGCAATAAAACCCACAGAAATGGGCAATGTGTATGAGCATATCACAGAATCCACAGCAATAAAACTCCAAGCAATGCATGTGCCAGCGTGTATGAGCATATCACAGAATCCACAGCAATAAAACTCCCAGCAAATGCAATGTGCATGCGTGTATGAGCATATCACAGAAATCCCAGCAATAAAACTCCCAGCAATGCAATGTGCAGCGTGTATAGAGTGCATCAGAATCCACTGCAGTAAAACTCCCAGCAAACCGAGTGTATATGAAGCACACAGCAATTTGCTGTGGAGCCATCTTGTCAGCAGTTGGGGTGACACTGCCAGGGGTGGCACTGTAGCTTTGATTCCCTTCCCGGTGGGTGTTCAGTCCAGAATAGAGTCTGCGCGCGTGCGTTTCATGTGGTTCAGCCAGTCATGTGGTACGAGACTCAGAGAAATGTCAGTGAAATGTCCTGATGTTCGGTGGTTTCAATCAGCAGGTTTATTCAGGCGAACCCATAGGTTTCAATGTTAAAAAATATTCCGTTTTTTGCAATAATCTAATAAATCATTTATTATTTTAATCTGCAGTAAAAAGTCTTTACTTATTGATTTATTTTTAGTACTTTTAGTTAGGGTTGCACCGATACCGATATTAGTATCGATATCGGTGCCGATACCGTGTACTGCAGGAGTATTGGTACTCGTGGCAGTACCCCGATATTTTTTTCCGATACCGAAGCCGGCATCTAGCTGGGCGGCTGTCTGAATGCTCTATCGCATTCGGACAGGCCTGAGCTGCTCTCCTCACTTGTTAATGAGGAGAACGCCCGACCCGGTTGCGCTGACGATGTCTCATTTCTTGGTGTGCTACCATCTCCTAAGCTTCACAGCCAGTTCACGATATTTACTTCCCCTAAGAAATGAGTCCATTGGCTTTCAATATCGTTCATGTTAAAAGAAGTATGAGCCATCTCATTTGAGGCTTGGGAAGATGGTTGCTAATAGCCAGGCAGCCATCTTGTTCAGAATATTGGTTCACCAATAAATAGAATAGATTTCATTTAGAAGAAAAGAGCTGAGCTCACGTAGAATTTAAGGAATGCGTGGTAGATTGAAAAGCTAACAAGAATCCAGGCAGGATCCGGCCAGCTCTTGGCAGAAGGGACACAGAGAGATTTATGATGAAGCAAGGTCAGGACGCTGGCCAGAGAACAAGGGAGCACAGAAACCAGACCAGGTCTCTGGCTATCTGAATAAACAAAGCCAACAGGGAGGGAGGTGCTGGCCGGAGAAAGACAGCACAACAAATCACATACTGTCAAACTAACATGAAGTGTATCAATTTAGAGTTAAATGTGGAATGTTCTTTGTGTTTATGCTAATGATGGGAGGTATTAACCCACGTGGGGAAGAATAACGTGTCAGCGGGAGGTGGGCTAATTGGGATGTACCTAATTACGTATTTTTGAGTATAAGACCCCTTGCACGGGGTGAAAGAGGGGCTCACTCTTAGAGATTCAATCCTGTGTGAGCACTTGTGTGACGACACAATAAAGATCTTGCCTTTCTAAGAGACTCGTGTTTGGACAATCCTTGCTTGTGTCTGGTCCGGCGCCGTTAATGAAGTGAACCTGATTGACTCTGGTAACATTTCTTGGGGGCTCGTGGCCGGGATACGCGGCCTTGCCAAGACACAGGCAACGGCTGCTGAACACAGCGCGTCGATATTGACTGCAGGTGCACGAGAATCCCGCTGGTTGGGCGTCCGTTGAAGGTGAGCTGACATCTGCAGGCGCAAGCAGGATTTCCTGTTCAGTGGACCTCGTCTCGTCCAAACGGACCCCCGGCCCGGGAACTGGGACACCACGAGTCTGGGAAACAGCGAGCAGCGCCGGCGATAGGTAACGTGTCTTCTATGTTTTGTATGTCTGAAGGAGATACCGGTATCTAAGGGAAAACGTCCGACTGAGATAGACGGATAAGAGGATGCGATGGCCACCATCCTATTGGCATATCTAGCCCGCCGCTGATAGCACTGACATAGCTGAGGAGCCAGAGTGGCTAGCGGGTGTCTGGATTCGGGGGAATTGAATGCCAATCAAAGTGTAGTTCTGTTAGAGAGGGAGGAGGTAGCCACGTGGAGTTGCAGACGTCAGTGAGTGGGTAAACGGGAAAGGAGGAGGAATTTTTCTGTGACTGGGCTGAGAGCCTGAAGTCAGTGCCTAGTGTGTCGTCGTGTAGTGACAAGGGCTTATAGTGAAGCCAACGATAGCTGCAGAGATAGTGGTGCTGAGTGGTAGATTATCCATAAGGCAGATTGGAATTGCAGGTGGAAGTATAGACAAGGAACGGGGTGCACATAGTCACACGCAGTCAAGAGTTAGAGTTCAAATTACGGGGTATAAGGCCCACAAAGGAGGGTATAAACCCTTGGCTAATAGAAAGAGTTGAAGTGATATATGTTCTGTATTGTGCTGAAAGTATCTGATACGGTATGTGCTGTGAATGAACTGACTCGAGTGCTGTGAGTGAACGTGCGCCTACTCGCTCCACGAGGAAGCAAACTTGAAAGTGGACCCCGGACGTACGGTTTCGACTCAGGCGACTGCAGTCGGCTACTGAAGGGGGAAGCGCCTCAGACACGAACGGACTGTTGATTGAAGTATCAGACTGTAAATTCTAAATGTTATTGAAATAATATATCTGTATTGCAAAAGTACTGAGTCCAGGAGTGACAATGGGTAACGGGTCATCAAAGCCCAAGAAGGTAAAGAAGGGGGAGACGCCCCTAGAGTATATGGTGCGAAATTTTGATGCATTATATAAAACCCATGACTATGGTGTAGAATTGACAAAAGAGAAATTAAAAGTAATGTGTACAGTTGTGTGGCCGATGTTAGTTTCAGGATGGCCAGAGCAGGGGTCAATGGACCCGGAGTTGGTACAGAAGGTACACTCCCAAATTACGGAGCAGTATGGACATCCTGAACAGTATCCATATATAGATATATGGAGATATTGCATTAAGAACAAGAGTCATTTTATAATGATAGCGGGGAGAAATAAGAAGCAGGACCCCCAGAATAATGGAGAGAGAGGGAGGCGGTGTTAGATCAACCGGAAGAGAGTGATAATCTGCCCCCGTCCTACCCATCATGTTATGGGGCAGCTAGGGAAGCTCTGAATGCCGCGATTGCGCGGGCGGAGAGGGGGGAGCGGGCAGCTGCGGTTGCTCGGCCAGCTCCCTTTGCTCCGTCCCGTGCGCCTGCGGAGGAAGAGCAGGGTGCAGTGGGTGGAGGGGATGGAGAGGCTCCACCAGAGAAGATTGAGATGCCCGATGGGAGCATATATAAATTAGTGCCCCACGAGAGTGGTGATGATAGAGAAGAGGAAGAAAAACAGGGTGTCACCACACGCGCAGCGAATGATATTCATAAACCCCGGGATCTGTACCAACACAATCCCCACAAGAAAAGTGCTTTGCAATTGCCGCTGAGGGAGGTGCCAGGCCCCCATTAGCGATGGGAATCCAGGGCCAATGCAATACACATACGTCCCATTCACGACAACGGATCTTTTTAAATTGGAAAACACACACACCACTGTATTCCACAAATCCCGCAGCAGTGGCCAGTATGATAGAGTCAGTTATGCTCACACATAACCCCACATGGGCAGATTGTCAGCAATTAATGTTGACAATGTTCACCACAGAGGAAAGAGCCCGAATAAATAGTAGCGCGCGAAAGATTTTACTCGCCCAAGCCGTAGCAGACGCTAAGCCACATCCAGAAGCATGGGCAGAGGAACACTACCCCAGAACAGATCCTAAATGGCCGTACAATACAGCTGAAGGAGTTGCCCATCTGCAGACATACAGAACCGCTGTAATTATGGGTGTTAAAGCGGGAGGGAAAAAGCCCACAACATGGGAAAATAGCAGATGTGGTGCAAGAGGTTAAGGAATCCCCAGTGCGTTTCTAGAGAGATTGCTGGATGCGTACAGAATGTATAGCCCTATTGATCCTGAAGCGACGGAGAATCAGAGGTTAATTAACTCTTCGTTTGTGGGTCAGTCACAGAGGGATATACGGAACAAAATACAGAGAATAGATGGGTTTTTGGGAAAAGGTATTAGCGAGTTAGTTGAGATTGCTAATAAGGTGTATCATAACCGGGATCTAGAGGAGATAAAGAAACAGAAGGGACATACCGGGGTGGTTGGATACATGGGGAATGGCGGAGGACGAGGTGGCCCAGACAGAGGGAGGGCAAGGGGTAGGGGGGCCCGAGGAAGAGGTAGGGGAGCCCCCAGGGAGCCCCTAGGACCCAATCAGTGCGCGTGGTGCCGGGGTGAAGGTCATTGGAAAAACGACTGTCCTGCATTTTTGGCTAAATTTGGGGGACAAGGTGAAGTTGGGGAGGCGGGAGGTCAAGCCTCTAACGGCCAGGTAACAGACGGAAGGTATGAGAGAAATGAAGGGAATGGAGCGGGGTTTGTGGGACTGGCGGGGACATCATTTGAGGGGCAGGATGCATATTGACGGGGACCTGGGCCATCCCGCTCGGTAGCCACGAGCCCACGGTCACAATGAGAGTGGGAAATAAAGAAGAGGTTTTTATGGTTGATACCGGTGCCGAATATTCTGTTGTAACAAAGCAAATTGCACCCCCAATGGGAAATGAGGTTGATATTATGGGAGCAATGGGAGTGTCTGCTAAATATCCTTTTCTTGCTTCTAGAAAATGTAGTGTGGGTGGGCATAATGTTGAACATGAATTTTTGTATATGCCCGAATGTCCCATCCAGCTCCTGGGGCGGGATATCCTTTGCAAATTGCAAGCCCAAATTACGTTCCTTCCCGGGGGTCACGCTCAATTAGACCTGCCTGAGAGTGGCAGCTCTATTCGGCAGCATACTCCAGCCAGTCCGCACAATCCACAATCTGTGAAAATTGCAGTAGTTATGCCAGGGAGGAAGAATGGCGCACGGCACCTACTCTGCCTGCCACGCCGGACCCGCATGCACTACTCCTTGAAATTCCTGGGGTGTGGGCGGAGGAAAATCCGCCAGGACTTGCCATAAACATACCCCGGTATATGTGGAATTAAAGCCCGGCGCAACGCCTGTGGCCCTAAGACAATATCATATCCCACAGAAAGCCAAGCAGAATATACAAACATTTACAGAGACTTAAAGATAACGGCATATTGAAATTCTGCGTGTCACCATGGAACACACCCCTATTGCCAGTACTAAAAGAAGGCACACAAGAGTACCGCCCCGTCCAAGATTTACGAGCTGTCAACGAGGCCACAGTAACACTACACCCTGTGGTTCCTAATCCATACAATTTGTTGGCATTAATTCCCGGAGATACACAATATTACACAGTGCTTGATTTAAAAGACGCTTTCTTTTGCATCCGCCTGGCTCCAGCAAGCCAGCCCCTTTTTGCATTTCAGTGGGAAGAGTCTACCACGGGGGCGCGTCATCAAATGACGTGGACGCGCCTCCCTCAAGGTTTCAAAAATTCGCCCCACGATTTTCGGGTGCGCGCTCAGCCAAGATCTCCTCGCCTTCAACGCTCAGCCAGACAAAGTAGTGTTACTCCAATATGTTTGATGATTTATTGCTGGCTTCTCCCACAGAAAAAGACTGTTTATCCGCCACAAAAGCTTTGCTACACCTACTAAGCCAAGCAGGTTACAGAGTTTCTAAAAAGAAAGCACAAATATGTAAACAGAGTGTAAAATATCTGGGATTCCAGTTAACAGGTACCAAACGTGCACTGGGGGCAGAAAGAAAAGAAGCGGTGTGCCGCATCCCCCAACCAAAGACCAGGAGACAAGTCCGTGAGTTCCTGGGAGCTGCAGGCTTCTGCCGCCTGTGGATCCCCAACTTCGCAGACATTGCCAAGCCGCTTCATCAAGCCACGAAGGGGGGAGAACAAGACCCCTTCCATTGGAAAGAGGAGCAGACAGCAGCGTTCCTGAAATTAAAGACTCTGCTGATGGAAGCTCCTGCACTGGGCCTGCCAGATCACAGCAAGCCTTTCCAGCTGTTCGTACATGAACATAACCAAACAGCAACAGGAGTATTAGTCCAGACCTTCGGCTCATGGCTGAGGCCTGTGGCCTACCTCTCCAAGCAACTCGACCCTGTGGCCTGCGGCCTACCCCCATGCCTGAAAGCAGTGGCTGCCACCGCAATGCTGATAGCAGAAGCAGACAAGCTGACCCTTGGACAAGTTCTTCATGTCAAGGTGCCCCACGCTGTCAAGGCTCTGCTGGATGTCAAAGGAGGTTACTGGTTCAGCAACAGCCGGATGACGAAGTACCAAGCCATGATGTGTGAAAATCCACGGGTCCATTTGGACCTCATCGCTACCTTGAACCCTGCTACTTTACTGCCTGACTGTGAAGAGGATCCAGATCATGAATGCCTCCAAGTCATGGAAGAAGTGTTCAGTAGCAGGCCAGATTTGAAAGACGTACCCCTAGACAAATACGATCTACAGTTTTCACGATGGTAGCAGTTACATGGATGATGGGAAGAAAGTCTCCGGCTATGCAGTAGTCTCAGCAGAAGAAATTATCGAAGCAAAGCCACTGCCAGGCCATACATCTGCACAACTAGCTGAAATAACAGCTTTAACCAGAGCCTTGAAATTTCTGAAGGTAAAAGGAGTAAATCTACACAGATTCCAAGTACGCCTTCATGACAGTCCATGCACATGGTGCACTCTACAAAGAAAGAGGCCTACTCACGTCTTCAGGACAACAAATTAAATATGCTGCAGAAATCACGGCCCTCCTGGAAGCAGTATGGAAACCAAGTGCTGTCAGCATCATGCACTGTCGTGGCCACAAAAAGGCCGTGATGAAATTCCAAAGGTAACAGACGCGCGGACCAGGCCGCAAAAGCAGCTGCAAAACCGCCACCACCAACAGAAGATCAAGCTAAAGTACTGATCTGCAAACAAGAGCCTCAACCTTCAATGCCAAATTACGAGTTCTACATGAATTTGAAAAAGTTTGAACCCCACGGCGAGTTCATTGAAATAATAACTGCACAAATGGCAAAATGACTTTGAACTGTTAGAACTCAATCATGATTATATCAATGGCTTTTTCCAACTCGGACACAAGGCCGAAATTTCTACTCTACTCCCTAAATCCGCAAGAGACACGCCTGATGATTAACACCTCAGAAGTTCAGCAAAGACTACGCAGAGCTTACAAAATGATGCTGAAATTCTTCGGCGTAAAAATAGTGGGGGAGGAGGAAGACAAAGAAACAACTGAGGTTGAACGAGCAGAAAATTTCGCGTCACGATTTGAAAATTTGACAAACCATCCTCACAATAATCTACGAATCACACGAATACTGCACAGTCTGGGAGAATTGGGAGCAGAAGAATACCAAGTCCCACTGGTGAGGTTCTTCCTCAAGGAGATCCTTATCAAGAACAGACTGCCAAGAATGAAGAAAAGTGCAATGGACTTTTTCATACCAGCAGTAAGAGATTCACAAGACAGACAAGATTTATTGTTTTTCGCATGGCGATACTATTTCCCAAAAGAAGATTTTATCTGGGGAGATCATGGAGAATTGGCACGATACAACCAAAGCCAGTGGTGGCTGCACTCCTACCGGCGCCACTGAGCGAATGGACACCTGTGTACTCAGAAAAAGAAAAGAAGTGGCTGACAGAAGAACCTGGAGGTTATGGAGAAGATGGATGGTTCCAGATGGAGAATGGACGAATGGTCCTACCAGCAACACTGGCTCCTGAAATCGTGAGAGCACTTCACGCAAGTACCCATGGAGGGAGAGAAATGATGGAGCAACAGTTAGAACCACATTTCTACGTACCAGGATTGTCAGCAATCTGCAAGGTCACAGCTCAGCAGTGTGTAACATGTGCCAAAAACAACCCAAGAACAGGCCCGTCTCAACCCAGGGAAACAGCCAATCGGGCTATCCAATGGCATCATTACAAATAGACTTTACAGTACTGCCACCCTGCAAAGGATACAAATATCTACTAGTGATGGTATGTACTTTAACGGGATGGGTGGAAGCCTTCCCACAAGAACTGAAAAGACTACAGAAGTGGTAAAGAGCCTGATGAAAGAAATAATACACACGTTACGGACTTCCACTCGAGATAGGGTCGGACAATGGCCCTGCATTTATCCAGAACTGTTTGCAACAACTTGCCCGGCTACTGGGCATCACCTGGAAGCTACATACTGCCTACAGGCCCCAAAGTTCGGGAAAAGTTGAAAGAATGAACCGTACCCTAAAGACTCTGATGTCCAAACTGTGCCAAGAGACGTCATTAGGCTGGTTGGACTTGCTGCCGATAGTCCTTTTGCACATTAGGTGCAGACCAACCCCCCAATTGAAGTTAAGTCCGTACGAACTTATGTTTGGACGGCCAACTCCTCTGATTAATGGACTAAGGGGGACCTTCGGGCATTGGGAGAAACTAAACTAAATGATCAGGTGGTAATGTTGGGTAAATCAATGCAGAAGTTAAATACGTGGGTGGGGGATAATATACCGCATTTTCTGTATCCTTCACTGCATAAGTATTGTCCGGGTGACTCAGTATGGGTAAAAGAGTGGAAAAATGATCCACTGGGTCCAAAGTGGAGAGGTCCTTATCTTGTCCTGTTATCAACCCCTACAGCAGTAAAGGTTGCCGAGGTGGTTCCGTGGATACATCACTCCAGAGTAAAAGCAGCTGCCAGTCCCGAGCTAACATGGAAGGTCGTCGCCAACGAGACCAATCCGCTGAGGCTGAAGCTGACAAAGACCACAGTCTCGAGCACCTAAATGATCCCAACCCTGATGATTCAGAGGATCAACAAGTGGGTGTTTTGACGGGCACAGGCCCTGACCACCTGCCAGCGGAGATGGGTGTTTTGATGGGCAGGCCCTGACCACCTGCCAACGGGGGATAACCACAGGGTGTTTTTTAGGGGCCCGGCCCCCACCCTTGATCGTCCTGATATGTTCTTCACTTTTGAAGTTCCGGTGGGAGGGGATTGGGTTTATGTGGCTGTGAAAAGTATTGCCCAAGGAATTCTGACAATCGGGGCAGTTGTGGCGCTGATTCTGTACCTTGCTAATTTGATTTATGGACTCTCACGTGGAGCATGCCCCAGTTGTACAAACACTGCGGGGAAAGTGGATATTTCTCACATCTGGAATGGTACACACCCGGTGATGGAGAACCGTACCATGTGGAGACAAAAGCGAGAAGTATCCTCTGAGATATTGCCAAGAGGACATTTGCTTGTGCAATTCAAATATGACTATGCTAAGAAATCTGGGCAGGAAGCATGTTGGGTGTGCAGCAGAATGCATCCAGAGACAATCCATATCCCATTTGCTTCTGTGCCAATGAATCTGAGTATGTTTGCATCAGGGAATATTACAATACATTCTTTCCGGCCACCCAGAGAACAACCAGAAATGTATGAAGCTGGGTATCCCATAATAGGGTACATATATCCTCCAGAATGGTGTTTCCAAATAGGGCCAGATAGAGACACACATAAGAAGGAAGGGTGTTACTCAAGCAAATTTAATTGGACGTCATAACATATACAAATTGACACAGAGGGACACTCAAATTATCTATACATACAGTGCAGGAAAACTCACGAGTCAACAAGAGAGAGTAATTGAAGATGAGTCTGGTGGGACGCAGAGTGTGCTGGAGACGACAAGACGAATGAGGCGAATGATGTTGGAATTAGCAAAGGGAACACTACACCTATCACCATTCATGTTAGAAGAGGGGATACCAGGTGTGTTGTGGGAGAGTGTGTTACACATGGGTTCCACCAACAATAAGGAATGTGTTATTTGGCTAAACTGGTCCCAATACAGAGACTAAGGGGAGAAGACACAAACACAGACACAGAACTGCACCCTAGGTACCCACTGGTGTTTGAAAGACCGAAGAGAGAGTTGTTTGCGAAAATGGATCGAATATGGACATGGCTGCCAGCATGGACTGGATGGGGAGGAGAGATGATGAGGAGATTGAACAGCTATGTCAATCTGATGGATGAGATCCTGAATAGAACCAGTATGGATATCCAGTTGCTGAATCTGGAGATGCGAGAGATACGAAAGGTGCAGATGATACATGATATGGCGCTTGAGCAGATCAGTGCAGCATTGAATGGATTGTGTGAAATGACGATGCACTATGAATGTTGCACCTTCATCAGAAACACTACACACGAAGTCCCAGATTATTACCAGGTAATTCAAGACCACCAGGAGAAGGTAGCACAGTTGCAGGGGTCAGCTAGAAGGATTGCTGCCGAAGGCTGGAATCCGCTCCGTGGATTCGAGCAATGGGAGAATGGTTTGGATCAATCCTGAGATTTATCTCACAGATTGGATCCATGATACTCATGGTAGTGGTGGTCTTGATCATAGGGATACTGATATACCGCATAGGGCTATGCATGTGGCCACTATGCAAGGCAGCACTGACACCCACACAAACACAGAAGATACCACTGATAATTCCGCAGGGAATGTTCCCAGCGAACGAGAAGTCCCCCCAATATTCAGGATTTCAGAATAGTGGAGTGTAATGGCTACAAGTGCCAGGAAAAAGATACTGACACTTGAGCCAAGGGGGGAATGAAGGAGAACCAGGCTGAAAGATGGTTGCTACCATAAGCCAGGCAGCCATCTTGTTCAGAATATTGGTTCACCAAGTAAATAGAATAGATTTCATTTAGAAGAAAAGAGCTGAGCTCACGTAGAATTTAAGGAATGCGTGGTAGATTAGAAAAGCTAACAAGAAATCCAGGCAGGATCCGGCCAGCTCTTGGCAGAAGGGACACAGAGAGATTTATGAATGAAGCAAGGTCAGGACGCTGGGCCAGAGAACAAAGGGAGCACAGAAACCAGACCAGGTCTCTGGCTATCTGAATAAACAAAGCCAACAGGGAGGGAGGTGCTGGCCGGAGAAAGACAGCACAAAAAATCACATACTGTCAAACTAACATGAAGTGTATCAATTTAGAGTTAAAACGTGGAATGTTCTTTGTGTTTATGCTAATGATGGGAGGTATTAACCCACGTGGGGAAGATAACGTGTCAGCGGGAGGTGGGCTAATTGGGATGTACCTAATTACGTATTTTTGAGTATAAGACCCCTTGCACGGGGTGAAAGAGGGGCTCACTCTTAGAGATTCAATCCTGTGTGAGCACTTGTGTGACGACACAATAAAGATCTTGCCTTTCCTAAAGAGACTCGTGTTTGGACAATCCTTGCTTGTGTCTGGTCCGGCGCCGTCAAATGAAGTGAACCTGATTGACTCCGGTAACATTTATACTTACCTTCCTTTAGCGACGCCGGGAAAGTCTTCGCGCGCGCGCTCGTTGGAAGTCCCCAGCCGCGACCACGTGGGACCATGTGATAGCGGCTGGGGTCCTTCCAACGAGCGCGCGCGCGGAAACTTTCCCGGCGTCGCTAAAGGAGGTAAGTATAAACAAAGTGAGCAGCTGCAGGGCCTGTTCGAATACCGATAGAGCATTCGGACAGGCCCTGCAGCTGCTCTCCGCTCATACTTATTCCTTTAGCGACGCCGGGAAAGTTTCCCCGCGTCGCGCTCGTTGGAAGGACCCCAGCTGCGATCACATGGTCCACGTGGTCGCGGCTGGGGACCTTCCAACGAGCGCGTGCGAAGACTTTCCCGGCGTCGCTAAAGGAAGGTAAGTATGAGCGGAGAGTGAGCTGGGGGGCATTATCCATGAGCTGGGGGGGCATTATCCATGAGCTGGGGGCAAATCCATGTGCTGGGAGGGGCATTATCCATGAGCTGGGGCAAATCCATGTGCTGGGGGGGCATTATCCATGAGCTGGGGGCAAATCCATGAGCTGGGGGGGCATTATCCATGAGCTGGGGGGACATTATCCATGAGCTGGGGCAAATCCATGTGCTGGGGGGGCATTTTCCATGAGCTGGGGCAAATCCATGAGCTGGGGGGCATTTTCCATGAACTGGGGGGCAAATCCATGTGCAGGGGCATATCCATGAGCTGGGGGATATCCATGAGCTGGGGCATATTTCCATGAGCTGGGGCATATTTCCATGAGCTGGGGCATATTTCCATGATCTGGGGGGCATTTCCATGAGCTGGGGGGCATATCCATGAGCTGGGGGGCAGTATCCACGAGCTGGGGCAATATCCACGAGCTGGGGCAATATCCACGAGCTGGGGGCATTTCCAGGAGCTGGGGCATTATCCACGAGCTGGGGCATTATCCATGAGCTGGGGGGCAAATCCATGAGCTGGGGCAGTATCCATGAGCTGGGGGGCAGAATCCATGAGCTGGGGCATTATCCATGAGCTGGGGGGCAAATCCATGAGCTGGGGCAGTATCCATGAGCTGGGGGGCAGTATCCATGAGCTGGGAGTATCCATGAGCTGGGGGATATCCATGAGCTGGGGGACATTTCCATGAGCTGGGGGCATATCCATGAGCTGGGGCATATCCACGAGCTGGGGGGCATATCCACGAGCTGGGGGGCATTATCCACGAGCTGGGGAAATATCCACGAGCTGGGGGCATTTCCAGGAGCTGGGGCATTATCCAAGAGCTGGGGCATTATCCACGAGCTGGGGGGCATTATCCATGAGCTGGGGGGCAATATCCATGAGCTGGGGCAATATCCATGAGCTGGGGCAGTATCCATGAGCTGGGGGGCAAATCCATGAGCTGGGGCAGTATCCATGAGCTGGGGGGCAGTATCCATGAGCTGGGGCATTATCCATGAGCTGGGGCATTATCCATGAGCTGGGGGGCAAATCCATGAGCTGGGGCATATCCATGAGCTGGGGGGCAATATCCATGAGCTGGGTCATTATCCATGAGCTGGGGGCAAATCTGTGTGCAGGGGCATATCCATGAGCTGGGGGCATATCCATGAGCTGGGGGCATATTCCATGAGCTGGGGCATATTTCCATGAGCTGGGGCATATTTCCATGATCTGGGGGGCATTTCCATGAGCTGGGGGGCATATCCATGAGCTGGGGGTATATCCATGAGCTGGGGGTAGTATCCACGAGCTGGGGCAATATCCACGAGCTGGGGCAATATCCACGAGCTGGGGGCATTTCCAGGAGCTGGGGCATTATCCACGAGCTGGGGCATTATCCATGAGCTGGGGGGCAAATCCATGAGCTGGGTGGCAGTATCCATGAGCTGGGGGGCAGAATCCATGAGCTGGGGTATTATCCATGAGCTGGGGGGCAAATCCATGAGCTGGGGCAGTATCCATGAGCTGGGGGGCAGTATCCATGAGCTGGGGCAGTATCCATGAGCTGGGGGGCATATCCATGAGCTGGGGGACATTTCCATGAGCTGGGGGGCATATCCATGAGCTGGGGGCATATCCACGAGCTGGGGGCATATCCATGAGCTGGGGGGCATTATCCACGAGCTGGGGAAATATGCACGAGCTGGGGGCATTTCCAGGAGCTGGGGCATTATCCAAGAGCTGGGGCATTATCCACGAGCTGGGGGGCATTATCCATGAGCTGGGGGGCAATATCCATGAGCTGGGGCAGTATCCATGAGTTGGGGGGCAAATCCATGAGCTGGGGGCAGTATCCATGAGCTGGGGCAGTATCCATGAGCTGGGGGGCAGTATCCATGAGCTGGGGCAGTATCCATGAGCTGGGGGCATATCCATGAGCTGGGGGACATTTCCATGAGCTGGGTGGCATATCCATGAGCTGGGGGGCATATCCACGAGCTGGGGGGCATATCCATGAGCTGGGGCATTATCCACGAGCTGGGGAAATATCCATGAGCTGGGGGCATTTCCAGGAGCTGGGGCATTATCCAAGAGCTGGGGCATTATCCACGAGCTGGGGGGCATTATCCATGAGCTGGGGGGCAATATCCATGAGCTGGGGCAATATCCATGAGCTGGGGCAGTATTCATGAGCTGGGGGGCAAATCCATGAGCTGGGGGCAGTATCCATGAGCTGGGGGGCAGTATCCATGAGCTGGGGACAGTATACATGAGCTGGGGCATTATCCATGAGCTGGGGGGGCAAATCCATGAGCTGGGGCATATCCATGAGCTGGGGGCAATATCCATGAGCTGGGGGGCATTATCCATGAGCTGGGGGGGCATATCCATGAGACCTGGGGGCTTTATATGAGGTCTGTTCTTATTGGAAAGCGGTCACATGACATAAGATAAAAGTATCGGTACTTGGTATCGGTGAGTACTTGAACAAAAGTATCTGTACTCGTACTCGGTCTTAAAAAAGTGGTATCGGTGCATCCCTACTTTTAGTCATTTTTCAGATTTTTTTGGGCAAAGTTCCTCCCCTTTTTTTTAATAGCAGGTTTTCTTTTTTCTGTAACAGAACTTTTTATTATCAATCATAGGATCTTATATGTAAATTCCAGACATTTTCGTTCAGTAGTTCTTTTGAAAACAGCAGGCCACGGGTTTGCGGTGGCAGCATTCAGCGGCCGACTCCATGCACTTTGGGGACCCTGCGGTGAATGGTGAATTCACTGCAGGGTGGGGAAATTTTATTCTCCTAAGTGCAGGGAACTACAGAACACCAAAACGTTGGCGTCATTTCGGTGCTCTGTGAGTAACCCATTTAGTGGTGAGGTTTTTTTGCTGCCCCCTGGAAAGTGAAATTGAAAGTGTAAATTAGTGAAATCTCAATGTATCCTTTCTGGTAAAATACTTTGCAAAAGTAAAAAAAAAATAAAAAAAATTTTTAGGGGGTGGGGCCACCCAATGCGGGCCGCCGCCCCCTGGAAAGTGCCGCCCTAGGCCTGGGCCTAGTCGGCCTAGGCCAAAATACACCAGTGCTTCAGCTACTGTTCTGTTCCTGAGAGCTCCCTGTTATTTCTGTCCAAGTTCAAGTTCTATTTCATGTTTAAGGTTTACCTTATTTCTTTTGCTTATTCGTCTGTTGTTTATTTAGTATCCCCAGGTTCCAGTTTATGTCTTGTGTTTTCACGTTTATCAGTTTCAGTGTCTCCTTTGTCTAAGTTTCATGTTCTGATTGATTTCCTGGTATTGGCCCTCTGGCCTGGCTGACGGATTTTCTCTGGTGCTGTATCCCCGCTTTGGCTTAACCACTTGACTGCTATGGACGCGCTCAGCGCGTCCAGCCAAGTGGTTCTCCTGTGCTACGGACGCGCTCAGCGCGTCCGAGCACAGGAGGCAGCAATCCGCCGTATTCCGGCGGATTGCTGCGCCCCCCCCCGGTGCGGGCTGACATCTTGGATGTCAGCCCAGCACTCGGGAGCCCGGCGGGGACATTAGATATCATCGCGGCTACGCAATGACATCTAATTCAGGCACCCCCCCCGCATGTGCGGAGGAGGCGCCTGAAAGGGAGGGGAGCAGGGGGTTAAGACAGGCACCGCTTGGAAGGGCACAGCCTGCCCTTTCAAACGGTGGCTCTCATTAACCCCTGGGGAGACGGATCACGAATCGGCGCTGAAAAGCGCCGGTTCATGATCCTTTCCCGGAGCTGGCCGACATCTTGGATGTCGGCCAAGCCTCCGGGAACTTCCCCTGAGGACTGGCGTCATCGTGCTATGCACGATGACGCCAGTCCTGGAGTTAACCCCTAGCTGCCACCAACGGTGGAGATAGGGGATTCCAATGAATCCCCTATCTCCCGATCCGTGGCAGCTAGGGGTTAATGTTTGGTACTGTTGGATCGGCCATAGCATGGCCGTTCCAACGATACCAAACACCACTGTGAAAAAAGTTTTGTAAAAAAAATTATAAAAATAAAAATAAACAAGTTTTTTTTTTTTTTTTGGTTTGTTAATGCAGCAATATTGTTCCCATTTCAATTATAATGTGAACAATGATGCTGCACTAACGATTTTTGTATGCGGTGCGTTTGTTAAAAATCCCGTAATTTCCCCCAAAAAAAAATGTAACGAGACCCCATCTCTAATTTTTTTAACAAGCGCACCCCATCAACAAGCGCACTCCTTCAGTTATTCTGTGTACACCCTGGGACTCTGTATGGCTACTAGGTAACCTTTTTATATTAGTGCATATTCGGCCACTCTAAAAACCGATCTGTCAGTATAGGGCTACTTTGGTATAGCCGTGCAGAGGTCTCCCAGTGTCTCCTGTGTTTATATTCACGTATCCAAGGTTATTGTGTGTCCTGCATCTCTGCATATAGGGGCTTTTACACATACCAGGGCCCTACTTGGCGCATGCCTGGTACCGCCATTGTGGTTGAATGTGACAGATGTATAGTGCCCAGCTCACACATGGATGTATATTGCCCAGCTCACACATGGATGTATCTGCGCACGCTTCATGTGAGGGGGCGGCATCAATTCAGGGTGCACGTGGGGCCCAGGAAGGCACGCTGGAGCACCGCCACCGTGGTCCCGTACAAAACCAGGCCCCCACTAAGCACCCGAGTGCCCGATGGGTCAGTCCGCCCCTGTATGTAAGTATGATTGCTCCTCGTTGCATCATTCTGTTTTAGTTACACCGTCAGGGTCAGCTCGAAGGCATTGGGAAAGGATGATTTAATGTTGAGAAAGCGCACTTGAGACAGGACGTGTGGGGAGGAGACAGGGTGGCACCAGGAGTGTTCCTTTTTAGTGTGGCTGATTTTTCTACCAAAAACTGATTATAAAAGAGAGCTCTGTAGTAAAGAGTCCTGTCTCTAGTTTTGGGTACAGCTATAATCCCACTCTCTGTTCTTTGGGGTACGGCTACCTGGCCTCAGGAAAGCAGCTCTGGCCCCGTCCTTTGTTAGGACACCCTGTGCAAAGCTCTATAATAACTGCTCTGCACCAGAAGAGCTGCCCCTGCAGAAAAGGCATTGTAAGCTCTGGGTATTTGTTATTCAAATGCTGGACGCCACTCGCTGGGCACAAGCAGGGGCCAAAAGAGCGACAGAGCAGGAGCCAAAAGAGCGATAGAGCAGGGGCCAAAAGAGCGACAGAGCAGGGGCCAAAAGAGCGACAGAACCGGGTCCAAAGAGCGACCGAGCTGGGGCCAAAAGGGTGGATGAGGGAGTTCCTCTCGCAGCTCGGAGACTCATTACACTTACATATGAGAGATCAGAGATGGCTCTGCTTGTACCTGCTTTGACTATAATTCCTTTCATCCTTCAGCGAGATGTCATCATAAAATGATCTGCCCTACATGTATCTAAAATCTCACCAAGCATGGTCAGCGCCTGCAATGTGTTTTTTTTGCTTTGCTGGGAGTCATAGTCCTGTTTCTTTCATGGGGCTTGTCTCTTGGCTGGCCATGTTCCTGTAAAATACACCGAGCCAGATCTGTCCCCCATCTCCATCCAATCAGTGTGTGGAGCTTCGGTTCTTGAACACTCTTCAGATTGTCTTATTAATTCCTGTATTAATTGGTTGTGTCCAAGGCCAGACAGAAAGATCCCACTGAGTGTAATAATGAACTTTTCCCGGCCGGCGTGTCGTTAATAAAGGCCTGTCCGTGCGGGAAGTAATTGGAAGACTTAGCCTCGTTAGTGTGTTCCTAGATAAGGTTGGTCTGGAGGAGACCTAGAGGGATGTGTTTATTTAGATTCCATTATCCTATTGCCGGATATCACAATGCTTGGCTTCACTCAGCTCATACGGGATGGGAAAAATCAAACCGCCGGTGTCCTACACCAGGAAAACTGTAACCCACAGAATATGAGAGAATTAACCACCAGGGGCTCAACACACACACACACACACACACACACTTTACTAGAGCCTCTGTCACGGGGCATTGTGCAATTTCATGAACTCCTACTCATAAAAGTAAAAACATTTCAGGACATTGGCAGAGCCATGCTTGATCAAAGTTCCAAGAGGTACCGAAACGTACCTTGCTCTAATAATAAATCATCTCTCATTGAACTACACCATGGAGTGACCGGCTCTTCTGATACTCATTGGCGGAGCCGGCAGTATGTTACGTAGTAACGGTATAAAAAGCTTGGGTGTCCTTTAGGTCCAGACTGTCCTCTCTCTGTTATCACTGCTGATTCAGAAGACCATCAGATAATCAGTAACGGAGACTCTCCGTGCCGGACCCGAGACCTTTCAATGCTCTTGGTGACTGAGTGTTCAGTGGAGAGAGTCCCAGAAGACTGACCTAGCTTTGCGAGGGAGAAGAGACCCTGCCCGCAAAGCTCTCAATCACCTCTCACTGTTCCTCTCTTCATATGCCCACACTGAGAGGCTTTGGATTGGCTCCAGGCCAAAATGGCAGGCCTGTCCCTGGCATGCCTCTGTACGCTGCACATACAGAAAGTGACCACAACTGTCCAAGTCTGAGCAGCGTCGAGGAAGCCCAATCCTGAAACAAAAGGGAGGTAAAGGACACCCAGGGGTAAACTATGAGAGTGAAAACCTTTCTAAAATTTACCTCATTCTAAACCCAAGCCAAGAAAACCTCATTCTAAACCCAAACCAAATAAACCTCATTCTAAACCCAAACCAAATAAACCTCATTCTAAACCCAAACCAAATAAACCTCATTCTAAACCCAAAACCAACAAACCTCATTCTAAACCAAACAAACCTCATTCTAAACCCAAACCAAATAAACCTCATTCTAAACCCAAACCAAATAAACCTCATTCTAAACCCAAACCAAATAAACCTCATTCTAAACCCAAAACCAACAAACCTCATTCTAAACCCAAGAAACCTCATTCTAAACCCAAGCCAAGAAAACCTCATTCTAAACCCAAACCCAACAAACCTCATTCTAAACCCAGGAAAACCTCATTCTAAACCCAAACCCAACAAACCTCATTCTAAACCCAAGAAACCTCATTCTAAACCCAAACAAACCTCATTCTAAACCCAAACCCAAGAAACCTCATTCTAAACCAAAACCAAACAAACCTCATTCTAAACCCAAACCCAAGAAAGTCTCATTCTAAAACCCAAACCCAAGAAACCTCATTCTAAAACCCAAACCCAAGAAACCTCATTCTAAACCCAAACCAAATAAACCTCATTCTAAACCCAAGAAACCTCATTCTAAATCCAAACCAAACAAACCTCATTCGAAACCAAGCCAAGAAAACCTCATTCTAAACCCAAACCAAATAACCTCATTCTAAACCCAAGAAACCTCATTCTAAACCCAAACCAAACAAACCTCATTCTAAACCAAACCAAATAAACCTCATTCTAAAACCCAAACCAAATAACCTCATTCTAACCCAAACCAAATAAACCTCATTCTAAAACCCAACCAAATAAACCTCATTCTAAACCCAAACCCAACAAACCTCATTCTAAACCAAACCTCATTCTAAACCCAAACCAAATAAACCTCATTCTAAACCCAAAACCAACAAACCTCATTCTAAACCAAACAAACCTCATTCTAAACCCAAACCAAATAAACCTCATTCTAAACCCAAACCAAATAAACCTCATTCTAAACCCAAGAAACCTCATTCTAAACCCAAACCCAAG
>RXON01003014.1:0-40730 GCA_009667805.1 Leptobrachium leishanense
CCTTGTTGCTGAAACGCTTTATTTGCAGTGATTTGAGGAGCGTCTCAGACGGACGAGGTTGCATAACAGCGCAGAGTATCTGGTTGGTGGTGCCGGCTGGAGATGCTGCTGTCACACTCTGCGTTGTGTCTTCTCCCCACAGGAGCAGGACCTGCAGGAGGTGGAGCGGGAGCTGAGGAGAGCGGCAGAGAAACTCCAGGAGCTGCACCACGGCTGATCCCTCAGGCCGGGGCTCGCTGACCTCATGTCTTCCTATTCCCGCGCCTTGCACGCCCTCCGCTTTCTGTACATACAGAATCTCTTGGTCTTCCATGGCTGCCTTTACGCAGAAGCACGTTTGGGAACGTGTCCTCTCGGGGTTTAGCTTAGGTTGTGTGAATGAATCGGCCCCCGGAGAAGGAACGAGTCTACAGTTGTGTCTTGGTTTACTCTAGTTGGCGGCCCGGTGAATGTCCTGGTAATAATGTGGCCGGTGCTCCATATTGACTCCTCGCCTTCTCCTGGTGTCCTCTCTGCTTGGCCGGGTGGGCTCTGGGTTTCGGGGTGTCAGTGTTTGTGTCATTTCTTGTTTTGTTTTGCTGTGAAACCAATAAAATAACGCAAAAAGAATGGTGTGGGGCCTGGATCAGGTGCCACAAGGGGGGGGCCTGGATCGCGCACTGTATGGGGGGCCTGGATCGCGCACTGTATGGGGGGGCCTGAATCACACGCCGTATGGGGGGGGCCTGAATCACACGCCGTATGGGGGGACCTGGATCACGCGCCGTATGGGGGGCCTGGATCACGCGTCACATGGGGGGGCCTGGATCACACGACCACATGGAGGGGGCCTGGATCACGTGCCACATGGAGGGGGCCTGGATCATGCGCCGCATGGGGGGCCTGGATCACATGCCGCATGGGGGGCCTGGGTCACGCTCTGTATGGGGGGCCTGGATCACGCTCTGTATGGGGGGACCTGGATCACGCGTCACATGGGAGGCCTGGATCACGTACCGCAAAGGGGGGCCTGGATCACGCTTCACATGGAGGGGGCCTGGATCACGTGCCACATGGAGGGGGCCTGGATCACGTGCCACATGGAGGGGGCCTGGATCATGCGCCGCATGGGGGGCCTGGATCACACGCCGCATGGGGGGCCTGGATCACGCTCTGTATGGGGGGACCTGGATCACGCTCTGTATGGGGGGACCTGGATCACACTCTGTATGGGGGGACCTGGATCACGCTCTGTATGGGGGGACCTGGATCACGCTCTGTATGGGGGGGCCTGGATCACGCTCTGTATGGGGGGACCTGGATCACGCGCCGCATGGGGGGGCCTGGATCACGCTCTGTATGGGGGGCCTGGATCACGCGCCGTATGGGGGGGCCCGGATCACGCGCCATATGGGGGGCCTGGATCAGCCCTTCAATTGGAAAGATTTATCACCAGTTATCGGAGAGGTTGGGTGCAAACAGGATAAAATAGGGGGCAATGGGGAGGTTCTTGCCACATGGATCCATCGAGTTGGAGTCGGCAGGCCAGGGGTGAGAGGTGACTGGTCCACATAGGGTGAGCGGGCGCTCAGCTGGGTACTCTGAGGGCTGTGTGGCACCTGGTGGTTTAGATGTGGGCTTCTTGGTGTCTTCCAGGAGCTGCTCCACGTGGGAGAGGAGAGCAGGGAGGAACTCGGGGACCCCTTTGTATCTTGTAAACGAAATCAGAATGTTTAGGCAGGGCCAGCCCATCTTTAAGGACAGATAGAGCTAGAGCTCCAGGCAGCAATTGGCCTCAACTAGGAACAACACACATTACTATGAGTTTTACTGCTGTGGAGCTCTGTGATATGTTCATACACACCGCAATAAAACTCACATTCATACACACCGCACATTACTGTATCATAGAGCTCCACAGCAATAAAACACTCATACACACCGCACATTATTGTGAGTTTTATTGCTGTGGAGCTCTGTGATACACTCAGACACACCGCACATTACTGTGAATCACAGAGCTCCACAGCAATAAAACTCACAGTAATGTGCAGTGTGTATCAGCGTGAGTTTTATTGCTGTGGATTCTGAGTGTGAGTTTTATTGCTATGGAGCTCTGTGATACACTTGTGACGGAACCGTTCTCTCCCGCCTGTCCTGACTCTCCAGATACCCCCTTTGCCAAGATCAGCCCGGCCTCTGAGTTGCTGGGAGCTCAGTGCATCGAGCAGCCTGATCTGCAGCTCCAGATCTGCTTGATCTGAACCTCTGCATTGGAGCCTCTTTGCATTTCCAAAAGGCCGCTCTGTGCCTTCTGAGGTTGAGTGTAGTGTAGTGTAGTGTCGTTGAAGGAGACACCAGGCGAGCTGTATGTTCCAACAGGATTCTCTCTTTATGGAAGATTTCACCGGATATTTATACAAAATACAGCAATGCACATTCAAACTTCCCACCCATCCCAACAGTTCTGATTGGTTGGTTCCAAGACCACTGCAGGTTTCCTTCAGGTCCTCTTCAGTTATAATTTGCATACCAAATGGTGAACAAGTACCTAAAGTCTCTAATTACATTATGTCAGATATTTACAATAAACATTCTTTAGCCTTTAGCTCACACATTTACATAATCTATTGTTCTAACACATCAGATTAAAGACAAATACTATCCCAGACTTCTTGAATTAAACATGCAGCCAGATAAGGGGAAAAGCCCTGTTGCATAAATTACAGAGCAGTAAAGCTTGTTTACTGGCTACACAAAAACACATTTACCTACAGGAATATAAGTATATTTAAAACTAAAGCTACGCCATTTTACACTAAACTAATTTAAACTAAAACCAAACAATGTAAAATATATTTAAAATCACACGATATAAATGAACAAAGTCTCTTGGGGTTTGAAGCGTGGAGCGCTATGTCCGTTCCATGACATATGTCCATACAATTCAATACGCACAACCGAAAGATAAAGAGTAAAAATGGTCTTTAAACTTGTCCAGTTTGGGTTCCGCGGTTCGCTGAGGCGAGCCCGATGTCAGCTCCGTGACAACGCTCCTACACACTGCACATTACTGTGAGTTTTATTGCTGTGGAGCTCTGTGATACGCTCATACATGACACATGTTTGGTTTTCAGCACAGGGTCTTGGGCTGGCCCTGGGTTCAGGAATAAACTTCACAGCCAGGACAAAGGACGGATTTTGCCATCTGGTTACCCAGTGCAGGGGATTGTAAGGGTGTGCTGAGGTCAAACCATGCGCAGAGGCAAATCATGATGTCATCTCCATCCCTATCATAGGAGGACGTGGGGGAAATCACATCAGACCGTCATGTCATTAGAGCGCACAGGATTTCAGGGATCACATCAGACCATCCTGTCATTAGAGCGCACAGGATTTCAGGGATCCCGTCAGACCGCCCTGTCATTAGAGCGCACAGGATTTCAGGGAGCCCGTCAGACCTTCCTGTCATTAGAGCGCACAGGATTTCAGGGAGCCCGTCAGACCTTCCTGTCACTAGAGCGCACAGGATTTCAGGGAGTCCGTCAGACCTTCCTGTCATTAGAGCGCACAGGATTTCAGGGAGCCCGTCAGACCTTCCTGTCATTAGAGCGCACAGGATTTCAGGAATCTCGTCATACCACCCCTCTGTGTGTACCCGTTTCCTGCCAGGTTAACCTGCTGCCACATCCTCCCACCATACCTGGAAACGCACTGACATCATTAACCGCGCAACGGCCGCTTTTCGAATCCACAATGAGATCCACTCCAAAGAGAGACATGGCCGGCTGCCTGCAACCGGCGCACCACCTGCGCCACCACACCGGCAGGTGGCGGGCACAAGTCTGGACACAGAGCTGCCTGGTAAGAGAGAGAAGCAAGTCAATTGGCAGCCTGGCACCTCATCATTTATCGCATTTGTCCTCAGAGAAGAGGTGGAGCTTAGAGACGCACATTGAAGACGAAAAAAAATCTTCTGAATATGAGTAAATTCCCGGCGTCCCTTATTTATGGGGATCCCCCCCACCCAGCTCCTGGTAAAGTACCTGGTAAGGTAAAGACCCCGTGTGCGACATCAGACGCATCATATAAAGACAGGGTGACCGTGTGCGACATCAGACAGGTAGCACTACTCCCGCCAGAGCCACTGCAGTATATGGGCCTTCTGTCCCACTCCAGTGATCACTCGCCTCCACCGCTGGCACCAAGTACACCAAGACACTGCTTATACTCTAAAAAAAGGGTTTTCTTGGACTAGCAAGCAGCCCTTCTGAAGGATAAAGTGGTTAACAGTATAACAACATTAATTGGAATAATTTACCAACACCATTCAGTGACGTAATAAATGAACGAACAGTAAGCTATACGATTGTTAAACAATGCTCAGTTATTGACTAGATTTGACTTAACCGACATTAAGAACATATCTAGGCCTTATGGATTCTACCTAACCACTGGCCAGTGGGAATTACACAAACTCTCAAGTCTGCTAGCGTTGGGGCCCTTTAAACTCTGTCGTTGGGTACCATTAATTTGAAACCATAATTGTAATCCGCAATATAGGAAAGGAAATCTTCGCAAAGTGTCACAGGGTAACAAGATCAGTAACTGCAGCAATCCTCCTTTTAGATGGAGCTGCGGGGGCAGTAGAATGTGGTCAGATAACAAAGTTAGCAATATCAACACACGCGGGCAGCTAAAGACCTCTCTCTGTTAGATACACTCACTCTTTCCCCGCTGTCGGTAGCCGGATCACTATCGCTGCTGATGGAAGCACACGTGGTCAGCCGGATTCTCTTCTCTGCTGGATGTACTCAATTCTTCCTCGTTGGACGGTAGCTCGATCGTTATCTCTGGTAATGTAAGCACACAAGGTCAGCCGGAATTCTGTTCTCCGCTGGACGGTAGTTTGGTCGCTATCTCTGGCAATGGGAGCACACGAGGACAGCCGGGAGCACAATCCACCAAACAGGACCATCCACTTCGTCTGCCTCTGTCTCTCTGCCCCTCACCTTCCCTGACACATGCTCTTCCTCCTTTGGAAAACGCGGGCCTTTTCCTCCAGGTCTCTGGCACGCCCCCTCCACTTTCGTCTTGATCCACTTTCAGGTCTAATAGGAATGTTCTCTGATCAGGTATCAAAACTGACATTGTCGGATATAATCTCTGCACGTGAATACAACACGTTATATATATTGGACTTATCAGCCAAGCCTCCAATATGTCTATATTGGACTTACTGGACCTACCTCGGTAGTTGCCTCCAATATATCAGGGATTATTATTTCATAAGAAACTTATACGAGACACAAATATCAATCGTTTATATTTCTTAGAAATTATCCTGAATTCTTTTAATTGTCTGTGTTTTGCTTTAAAAAATACAATAATCAATAATCGGATAAAAATATATATATATTTATTACGTATACAAAAGAATTTCAAATCTCATATCATAAACAACAATTTATAAACCACAATCCATCAGCATATAAAAACTAGCTTCACAATATATGTATCTCCGGTTAGTAACTGCATATATGATTAATATCATTTACCTTATCAGTTAGTAACTAATACACAAATGGTTAATAAACATTTCTGCTTAATACAACATGCATTTCCCAGCAAACAATGTTTAACCAGCCAGCTCTTAGATATATATATATATATATATATATACAGTTGTGTTCAAAATTATTCAACCCCCAATGCTGTAAAGGGTTTTAGTGAATTTAGTGACATTTGTAATTGTATTCAGAATGAAATCCTACAAGGACTTTTTAAAGAACCATATGCAACTAAAATGACATCAATTGGTTTTGTAATACAGTAGTAAATGTTTCTTTTGTGAATTCTTCATTGACACAATTATTCAACCCCTTAAAGACTACCACTCTGAAGAACAGAGGTTCATTCAAGTGTTTTCGATCAGGTATTGAAAACACCTGTGGATGTCACGGAGCAGCAATAAAGCATAATAAGCACCAATTGGGCAGCTTTAAAATGACTGTGATACTCAGCTCCTTCTAGACATTTACTGGTGTGGTTACAAACATGGTGAAGTCAAGAGAATGGTGCAGGAAGACAAGAGAAGAGGTGATTACTCTTCCACAGGAAGGGCAATGGCTAGAAGAAGATTGCAAAGATGTTAAACATACCACATGCCAGAACTCCCAGGCGCACCCCCTTGCTGTCTCCAAAGAATAAGAAGAGTCGACTGCAGTATGCCAAACGTCATGTGGACAAACCACAGAAGTTTTGGGATAGTGTTCTGTGGACTGATGAAACAAAATTAGAACTGTTTGGGCCCATGGATCAACGCTATGTTTGGAGGAGGAAGAACAAGGCCTATGAAGAAAAGAACACCTTGCCTACTGTGAAGTATGGCGGGGGGTCAGTCATGCTTTGGGGCTGTTTTGCTTCTGCAGGTACAGGGAAGCTTCAGCGCGTGCAAGGTACCATGAATTCTCTTCAGTACCAGGAGATATTGGATGACAGTGTGATGCAGTCCGTCACAAACCTGAGGCTTGGGAGACGTTGGACCTTTCAACAGGACAATGATCCCAAGCATACCTCCAAGTCCACTAGAGCATGGTTGCAGATTAAAGGCTGGAACATTTTGGAGTGGCCATCGCAGTCACCTGACTTAAATCCGATTGAGAACCTCTGGTGGGACTTAAAGAAAGCAGTTGCAGTGCGCAAGCCTAAGAATGTGACTGAACTGGAGGCTTTTGCCCATGACGAATGGGCGAAGATACCCATAGATCGCTGCAAGACACTTGTGTCAAGCTATGCTTCACGTTTAAAAGCTGTTATAACTGTAAAAGGATGTTGTACTAAGTACTAAGATTGAATGTCACTTGGGGGTTGAATAAAACTGATAATGATGTGAGCACAGAAAAGACATTTGTGGTAATTTCATTATAAATGTTATGTTATATTTGTCTGACCTACACGTGCCTCTTTGATTTAATTGTAAGAAAGATGACTGAATGATCAAAATCAATGTCAAACTGGCCAAAACACTCAATTTCAGTGGGGGTTGAATCATTTTGAACACAACTGTATATGCTACATGGATCAACAAAAGATGAACTAATTTAATGATAAGTAATAAAAACTTATTTAGTGAATCCTCCCCTAATCTCGAGAATCAAACTTCTAATCTTTTGCTTTTTATTTTGTAGTTATATAATTCCTTGCTTATTAATTTTAATCACAGTAATTTCCAAATTCAATATATATTGGTATCAATCTTACAACATTTCTTTTAGGAATAAATCCTTATGTCCACTTCTTCATATTTCTATCTGCAGAATAGAAAATATTTAGAATTTGGATCTAACCGTATCTGAGAAGTCTCAGTCTACGTTTCAAGAATCTCTACAAATATATATAATTACATTAATTCCTTCTTTTTTTTTCATACATTACCTGTCCAATTTGGATGTTGAGAAGTCTTGGAATTTTCTATGTGATGCTTTGTTTTGGAATATGTGAAAATTATCGATATCAGATAATCAATGCATGTTAGTTAGAGATTTGGTGAGAGTCAGAAATTTGGTGAGAATCTTGATTGCCTCATGTCTTGGGATCTGCTATGTGTACTGGACATCTGATTGCATTGCGGTGTGAGTCTCTGAATGCTGGAATCTCCGACTCTCAGAGTGTCATGTGTACTGGACATCTGAATGCATTGCGGTGTGAGTCTGAATGCTGAAATCTCCGACTGACTTGCAAATAACATTGCCGCTTATTATAGCCAATTTGACGTCACTGGCAATATATTTGGTATATCAATTATTATTTTTACTATCCTCTAGAGGGCAGTATTGCACTTCTTAATTAATTCCACCATTTCTTTTTAATATCTTATCTCGGGTCAAAAGGTCAATCTGACTTAACAAAGACCTCTCTCTCAGTCACTAGGCACAGTGTCTCCATCTTGTCATACCTGATTTATATCCTCACTCCCTTTTGGTTAGTCCTTTCAACTGAATTCTTTTCTGGTTAACTCAACAGAATCTATTCCTTAGTAATTTTTATTATTTACCAATTATATACTTTCTACAATATTTATTGGAGTATATATTTCCTACTGTATATATAATAAAATATACCTTGATTATAAACATATATTTTGTGAATATAAATCTGTATTAGAATATTAACTCTTATTCCTATACCCAAAAGACAAAATATCTTTTCTTTTAGAAACTTAAGACAGACCAATAAATTTAATTATGACACATCTTAGCACTTAACTCTAACCTTATCACACACAAACATTCTAGGTTCCTTCATGTCTGGCACTTCTTAAAAAAAATATAAAAGACTTCACCCAGGAATGAACTCTGTAAAAAAAAAATCTCGTTCATTTCTAAACCTAGAGAAATTTTGGAGAAAAACTGTCTTTCAAAACAAAATGGCTACAAGCATCCATCTTAAAATTCTCCTTTCTGTATAATATACCTGACAACAATAATTGTTGGACCTGTATCTCAGTCCAGGTAGCACCAGTGAGACTCATAACTACACAAAACCCCTGGCGGCCATTTTGCTCTGTGCACCACTTAGCGGCCGTACCAGGGTCCATCATGGTGACTTGGCTGGTGGAGGTAGTCATCACTCCGTGACAGGGACCAGAAGGAAGTCCCGGAAGAGCCCCCACGCATAGCGCTCCTCCCGCGAGAACCGCTGTAGTATACGGGCCTTCTGTCCCACTCCAGTGATCACTCACCTCCACCTCTGGCACCAAGTACACCAAGACACTGGTTATACTGTAAAAAAGGGGTTTATTAGGACTAGCAAGCAGCCCTTCTGAAGGATAAAGTGGTTAACAGTATAACGACATCAATTGGAATAATTTACCAACACCATTCAGTGACGTAATAAATGAACGAACAGTAAGCTATTGTCACGGTTCCTGGATCCCACCACGCAGTCCTTAAAGCCCAACACTCCACAGAGCCCAAAAGCTACCAACAGGGTAGCCGTAGAAGAATCCCTAACTGTCTGGTTCTTAGAATTGGCCAGGTATACTAGCTAGACAGAAAGGGTTAATATGACCCGTAAAGAGGCCATATTGGATTTAATACTCACAAATGGAGGTTTGGTATCGGACGTTGTTTTAGGTGAAAATTTGGGATCTAGTGATCACCAGTCAGTATGGTTGAGGCTAGGGTCAGAGTGGGGCAGTCGGAACGCGCGTGCAGGCGCACTAAATCACGGCGGCAGTAGCAGCACATAACGGCCAATGACGGCCAATATACGCAGTACGTGCGTACAAAAGTGCGCCGACACCACGCAACCGGCAAATGAACGCATTTTTCTCAGAACGTGAAACCGCTGCTACAGACGTACAGAGTGCGCTGCGGCCGCATGGCAGCGTGTGTGCGTGATTAGGAGACGTCAGACGCTGCTAGTGTGCGGCCTACATAACGTTCAAACAGCCGGATTTCCCTAGAATTGCGTTGGTGAGTACCTGCGACTGTGCGACTGTGGTCGTCTGACCACTTAAGCGTATTCCGTGAAAAAATGCGTGCGCACGCATCGACATACATTTTGACGGTGGCCGCAGAAAATGCGCTCATCTGTCCCTAGCCTTAATATAAGAACAGGGATGGAGCCGCACCACACAAAAACAAAAGTTTTAGACTTTAAAAAAACAGATTTTTCTAAAATGAGACTTTGTGTGAAGGAGTCATTATCAGACTGGAGGAGTTTAAAGGGAGTCCAGGAGAAATGGGATTATTTAAAGGAAGCATTATTGAAGGCCACAGGCAATTGCATTCGACTTGTTAGAAAAAACAAAAAAGGGAAGAAACCACTGTGGTACTCTGCAGAAGTGGCCAAAATAGTGAAGAACAAAAAGACAGCATTCAATAATTATAAAACAACTCAGAGTGAAGAAGATAGGCAAACCTATAAGATTAGACAGAAAGAGGCAAAGCAATTTATAAGAACTTCCAAAGCACACGCAGAAGAGAAAATAGCTCACTCAGTAAAAAAGGGGGACAAAACATTTTTTAGATACATAAACGAGAAGAGAAAAGTAAAACAAGGATTAGTTATATTAAAAACAAAGGAAGGAAGGTATGTAGAAGAGGAAAAAAATGTCTCGCTGACTGCCTCAATGAATATTTTTGTTCAGTCTTTGCAGAAGAAAAGGAAGGAAAGGGACCTCAGTTAGGAGGAAACACTAACAAGACATTCACATATGAGTTTACAGAGGAGGAGGTTCTACAGCAGCTGTCTAAAGTAAAGACAAATAAGTCAATGGGGCCTGATGGGATCCATCCTAAATTATTAAAAGAGCTCAGTGGTGTAATAGCAAAACTGTTAACAGATTTATTTAACCAATCCTTGTTAACGGAAGTCGTCCCAGAAGACTGGAAATTAGCAAATGTTGTGCCCATTTACAAGAAGGGTAGTAGGGAGGAATCTGGGAACTATAGGCCAGTTAGTCTTACGTCGGTAGTGGGGAAATTAATGGAAACCATGTTAAAGGAAAGGATTGTTGACATCTAAAAACACATAGATTACAGGATCAGAAACAACATGGGTTTACCTCAGGGAGATCATGCCAAACTAATCTTATTGATTTTTTTGATTGGGTAACAAAAATAATAGACACAGGTGGTGCAGTAGACATTGCTTATTTAGATTTCAGTAAGGCTTTTGATACTGTTCCGCATAGAAGGCTTATCAATAAATTGCAATCTTTGAGCTTGGATTCCAATATTGTTGAATGGATTAGGCAGTGGCTGAGTGACAGGCAACAGAGGGTTGTGGTAAATGGAGTTTATTCGGCGCAAGGTCTTGTTACCAGTGGGGTACCTCAGGGGTCAGTACTTGGACCCATTCTATTTAATATTTTTATTAGTGATATTGCAGAAGGTATTAATGGAAAAGTATGTCTTTTTGCTGATGACACAAAGATTTGCAACAGGGTTGACGTTCCTGGAGGGATCAGCCAAATGACAAATGATTTAGGTAAACTAAAAAAATGGTCGGAGCTGTGGCAATTGAGTTTTAACGTGGATAAGTGCAAGATAATGCACCTGGGACGTAAAAACCCAAGGGCTGAATATAGAATATTTGATACATCTGAGGGTTGGGATTTAGGGGTCATTATTTCAGAGGATCTAAGGGTAAGTAGTCAATGTAATAGAGCAGCAGGAAATGCTAGCAGAATGCTTGGTTGTGTAGGGAGAGGTATTAGCAGTAGGAAAAGGGAAGTGCTCATGCCACTGTACAGAGTACTGGTGAGACCTCACTTGGAGTACTGTGTGCAGTACTGGAGACCGTATCTCCAGAAGGATATAGACATCTTAGAGAGATTTCAGAGAAGGGCTACTAAAATGGTGTATGGCTTGAAGGAGAAAAGTTACCAGGAAAGGCTTAATGATCTTAACATGTACAGCTTGGAAAAAAGACGAGACAGAGGAGATATGATAGAAACATTTAAATACGTAAAGGGAATCCACAAGGTAGAGGAAGGGAGTATATTTTAAAGGAAACAAAGTAGCAAAACAAGAGGACATAGTCTTAGATTAGAGGGGCAAAGGTTTAAAAGTAACATCAGGAAGCATTATTTTACTGAGAGGGTGGTGGATACATGGAACAGTCTTCCAGTTGAAGTGGTAGAGGCCAAAACAGTAATTGAATTTAAGCAGGCATGGGATAGGCATAAGGCTATCCTAAACAAAAGATAAATCCAGGTAAAGTATCCATGTAATTGGGCAGACTAGATGGGCCAAAAGGTTCTTATCTGCCGACATTTTTCTATGTTTCTATCAAAGACAATGTCGTAATACGAAACCAGGTCAGTAACATGGGGGTAGTCAGAAGAGCCAGAATCAGGAATACAGAGTATAGAATAGTCAAAGGGAATAGCCGGGTCAATATCAGTGTAGGAGCGTAGTACAAGAAAATAGTCTAGGGCAACGGAAGGCAGAATAGTCAGAAAACAAGCAGAGGTCAATAACAGGTTCAATCACGAGAGAATTCAAGTACAGGGAGCTCAGGTATGGATAACCACGATCTGGCACTGCTTAGAAGGAACTGTTGGTTTTTAAAAGACCTTCACCAGACCGCACCTCATGCAGCCACCTCCCTGCCTGTTTCAATTTAAACCGGGCATTGGTGAGCGAGCAGCATCAGACATGCTGCCGTCAAGCACACCGGAAAGGCTGGAAGCCCCCAACGTTACAGTACCCCCCTCTCCACGGGAGGCCACCAGACGACCAACAGGACAAGTGGCAGGACGACCACTGGGGCGAGTGGCAGGACGACCACCAGGGCAATCGGGGTGCGAGGCATGGAACGCCCTGACCAACCTAGAGGCAGACATGTTGAAAGCCGGAATCCAGGACCGGTCCTCCAGACCATAACCCACCCAATCGACCAGGTACTGCAGAGCACCCCTGAACAGCCTAGAATCCAGAACTTTCCTAACCTCATACTACGTCTCTCCATCAACCTGAACAGGTGGAGGAGGAGGAACGACCCGCATGTACCGGTTACACAACAAAGGCTTCAGTAGGGAGGCGTGGAAGACGTTGTGCAAGCGAAGATGTCTAGGAAGGGCAAGAGCATAAGCCACAGGGTTAACGCGGCGAATGATCTTGTATGGACCGATAAACCGAGGTGCCATTTTCATAGAAGGCACCCGCAACTTCACATTCCTAGTGGACAACCAAACTCTATCCCCCATGTTGTAGGAAGGAGCTTGTAACCTATGCCTCTCAGCCTTGCGTTTCTGGACAGCAACATTGCGCTCAATGTTTTCGCGAATCTGTCTCCAAATATCCTGTAGTTGTGTGAGATGTTCATCGAGAGCCGGGATGGCCTGTTCAGCAAACTGAAGCGGTAGAGCCGGAGGGAAAAAACCATAGATAGCAGAAAAAGGAAAGTGGCCAGTGGTCTCGTTAACGGCGTTATTACGTGCATACTCAGCCCAGGGCAACAACTCCGACCAATTGTCTTGTTGTTGTGTGGTAAAGCAACGTATGTACTGCTCGAGACCCTGATTTGCCCTCTATGCTGCCCCATTGGTTTGTGGATGATATGCTGAAGAGAAGACCAATCGCACCCCCATCTCCGTACAGAAATCCCTCCAGAAACGAGAGAGGAACTGAGCTCCTCTGTCAGAGACTATTTCAGACGGAACCCCATGTATTCGTACAATCTCTCTAGCAAAGACGAACGCCAGTTCTTTGGCTGTAGGAAGCTTAGGTAAAGGAATAAAATGAGCCATTTTGGAGAAGCGGTCTACAACTGTCAGAACCACAGTATGACCCTTGGACTTCGGCAAGTCCACAATAAAATCCATGGATAGATGAGACCAAGGCCTATTAGGAATGGGTAAAGGCTGCAATAGACCGACAGGCAAGGTTTTACTGGTTTTGCTTCTGGCACAGACTTGACAAGCCAAAACAAACAGACGTACGTCCTGTCGCATGGTGGGCCACCAGAACTGTCTGGAGATACTGGTAAGAGTCTTAGTTATACCAGGATGACCTGCTGGTTTTGAATCATGAAACATTATGAGTAATTCTTGTCTTTCCTTTTCAGGCACAAACAACATATCTAGAGGCTTGTCAGGTGGAGCCCCCACTTGAGCTGCTTGGAGGCGTTCCAGGAAAAGGCGAGGAAACAGACAATACCGTGGAAGCCACAATACGTTCAGGAGGAACTATAGGATTGTGGTTTTGTGTATTAGATTCATACGGGTCATATTGACGAGATAAGGCATCAGCCTTTACATTGCGGTCACCTGGTCTGTAAGTCAACACAAAATTAAACCGAGACAGTAGTAATGACCACCTGGCCTGTCTCGAGTTCAGACGTTTAGCATCCCCAATGTACGTAAGGTTCTTATGATCAGTGATTATCAACAAAGGGTCAAGAGTACCTTCCAACACTCCACTCTGACAGGGCAGACAAAATAGCAAGTAGACATGTGCATTCGTTTTAGTACTAAAACGATTTAGTCCGAATTTTGGGATAATTTAGTTTTAGTATGACTCAAGAGAAACGAAACTGCTCAGTACAAAAAACGAAAGAAACTAAAATAAAATGCACTACATTTTAGTTTCAGTTCTTTTTGTGATATTACATTGAATGAAGGAGACCAGCAATGAAGAGCGCAACATCGCAGCATCCGAAGTTCTGCACCCTCCACATGCCAATGCAGTAGGATGTTCTATACAGAGAGGGGCATTAATTAATGCAGGAGTATGTTCTAAACATTATATAGAGAGGGGTATTAATGCAGGAGGATGTTCTAAACATTATACAGAGAGGAGCCTTTTTTTCAGCCCTTTAAATCCAGTGGCTGTGAGCGCTGAGATCGGCTGCTTGTTACATTATCTCTCAGTACAATGTATCAGGCTCAGCTGTTACAGTAACTGACTGTAACAGCTCTCAGAGTTTCAGTAAAACAAGGAAATAGTTTTTGTTCTAACCTCTTATATATAAAAATATTATTTACTAGTTTTACTGAAGCTCTGAGCGCTGTGATGAGCAGCAGTTAGTTACTGTAACAGCTTTGCCTGACACGGGGCAGTATTACAATGTTGGTGCTAACTTAACCAGAGCTGTTGTAAACTGAAAACCTCCATAGGCTATAATGGCTCTGGGAAGTTTACAACAGCTCTGGTTAAGTTAGCACCAACTATGTAATATGGCCCACATTGTGCTGAGAGTGAGAGATACTGTAACAAGCAGCGATCTCAGCCCTCTGAAGAGCCACTACAATAGTAATTGTATCCACTGGTTTTCGGATGAATGAAATTAGTTTTCATACTAAAGAACTGAAACGAATTTCTTTAGTAACTAAATAAATTGCATTTTAGGACTAATCCATTAGTTCAAAACGAAATTTTGTGCTGTGCACATGTCTAATAGCAAGCAATTCTCTGTTACAGATATCATAATTGCGTTCTGCTGGTGATAATTTTCTTGAAAAGAACCCACAAGGATGTAGAGGCTTCCCTGGAGACTCTCTTTGAGATAGGACAGTCCCAATGCCTATCTCGGAAGCATCAACCTCAAGAACAAATGGAATTCTGGGATCAGGATGCCGTAACACGGGAGCGGAAGTGAAAGCCTGTTTGAGAGCTTCGAATGCCTGTTTGGATTGTGAAGACCAGACCTGGTTCTTCAGACTTTTACATGTCATATTAATGATAGGAGAAGCTACAGCAGAATAATTCTTGATAAATCTCCTATAATAGTTGGAAAACCCCAGAAACCTCTGTATGGCTTTGAGGCCTTGAGGGAGAGGCCATTCTGAGATGGCTGTGAGTTTGGAAAGATCCATCTCAAAACCTTCTGGAGTGATAATGTACCCAAGAAATTTTACAGTAGTAATGTCGAATAAACACTTCTCCAGTTTGCAATAAAGACCGTTGTCTAGTAATTTTGCTAATACCTGTCTGACATGCTCATGGTGGGTTTTCAGATCGGGAGAGTAAACCAGTATATCGTCTAAGTATACGATAACAAAGGATTGCAAAAAATCTCTGAGCACATCATTAATGAAATCCTGGAATACAGCTGGAGCATTACAGTGACCGAACGGCATGACCAGATATTCATAATGCCCACTCCTAGTGTTAAATGCTGTTTTCCACTCATGCCCATCTTTTATACGTATCAGGTTGTAAGCCCCTCTCAAATCGAGTTTTGTGTATACTGCTGATCCCCTTAACCTGTCCAACAGTTCTGATATAAGAGGGATAGCGTACACATTCTTGATGGTGATCTTGTTAAGCCCCCTATAATCGATACACGGCGTAAATCTCCTTTTTTAGATTCAAAAAAGAACCCAGCCCCTGCTGGAGGAGAGGAACGTCTGTTTAAACCTCTCTCCAAATTCTTCTTTATATACAGTTGCATTGCAAGAAAAAGTATGTGAACCCTTTGGGATTACGTGGAGTTTTGCATGAATTGGTCATAAAATGTGCTCAGATCTTCATCTAAGTCACAACAATTTGAAAAACACAGTCTGCTTAAAATAATACAACACAAACATTACAGGTTTTCATGTGTTTATTGAACATAACATGTAAACATTCACAGTGCAGTGTGGAAAAAGTATGTGAACCCCTAGCCTAATGACTTCTCCAAGAGCTAATTGGAGCCAGGAGTGAGCCAACCTTGAGTCCAGTCAGTGTGATATTATTGGATGTGTTGCTGAAAGCTGTCCTGCCCATTAAAAACACACACCAGTTTTGGGTTTACTGGTTTCAAGAAGCACTGCCTGATGTGAAACATGCCTCGCAGAAAAGAGCTCTCAGAAGACCTACGATCAAGAATTGTTGACTTGCATGAAGCTGGAAAGGGTTACAAAAGTATCTCCAAAAGCCTTGATGTTCATGTGTCCACAGTAAGACAGACTGTCTACAAATGGAGAAAGTTCAGCACTGTTGCTACTCTCCCTAGGCATGGTCGTCCTGTAAAGATGACTGCAAGAGCACAGCACAGAATGCTTAATGAGGTAAGAAGAATCCTAGAGTGTCAGCTAAAGACTTACAGAAATCTCTGGCACATGCTAACATTTTTGTTGACACATCTACAATAAGGAAAACCTTAAAAAAAATGGATTACATGGGAGGACACCACGGAGGAAGCCATTGCTGTCCAAAAAGAATATTGCAGCACATTTGAAGTTTGCAAAAGAGCACCTGGATGTTCCACAGCACTACTGGCAAAATATTCTGTGGACAGATGATACCAAAATTGAGTTGTTTGGAAAAAACACACAACACTATGTGTGGAGAAAAAAAGGCACCGCACACCAACATCAAAACCTCATCCCCACTGTAAAACATGGCAGAGGGAGCATCATGGTTTGGGGCTGCTTTGCTGCCTCAGGACCTGGACGGATTGTTGTCATTGATGGAAAAATGAATTCCAGAGTTTGTCAAGACATTTTGCAGGAAAACGTAAGACCATCTGTCCTCCAACTGAAGCTCCGCAGAGGATGGGTGATGCAACAGGACAATGACCCAAAGCATACAAGTAATTCAACAAAAGAATGACTTCAACAAAACAAAATACGCCTTCTGGAGTGGTCCAGTCAGAGTCCTGACCTCAACCCAATTGAAATGCTGTGGCATGACCTTAAGAGAGCGATTCACACCAGACATCCCAAGAATATTGCTACACTGAAACAGTTTTGTGAAGAGGAGTGGTCCAAAATTACTCCAGATTGTTGTGCAGGTCTGATCTGCAACTACAGGAAACGTTTGGTTGAGGTTATTGCTGCCAAAAGGAGGGTCAACCAGTTATTAAGTCCAAAGGTTCACATACTTTTTCCACCCTACACTGTGAATGTTTACATGTTCTGTTCAATAAAAACATGAAAACCTATAATGTTTGTGTTGTATTATTTTAAGCAGACTGTGTTTTCAAATTGTTGTGACTTAGATGAAGATCAGAGCACATTTTATGACCAATTCATGCAAAACTCCACGTAATCCCAAAGGGTTCACATACATTTTCTTGCAACTGTACTTTGCCTCGAGGAGGCATAGTACCTGGATGAATATCTATGGCGCAATCATACGGTCTAAGTGGAGGTAGTTTCTCTGCCTCTCTTTTATCGAATACAGCCCTGAGGTCGGCATACCAGTCAGGAACCTCTGTAGACAATGGAGGAGCTGTAGGTGTGTTCAGGGCACCAATATGCTGAATGGGTATTAAACAAGTCCCAAAACAAGCAGGACTCCAAGACAGTATCTCTCCCTTAGCCCAATCAATAACAGGATTATGTTCCACCAACCAAGGGAAACCAAGCACAACAGGATTGGAAGGTGAACGGATAACCTGAAATATGATCTCTTCTTTATGCAAGAGACCAGTGGTAAGGGCCACTGTAACAGTAACGTGAGTGATTCTGGAGCAGGATAACGGCCTACCGTCTATGGCTTCGATGGCCAAGGGTGTCTCTCTTACAACCAGAAGGAGAGAAATGGAGGAAGCGTATTCAATATCAATGAAATTACCAGCAGCCCCAGAGTCAACAAAAGCGGTAGTATGCGTGGTCTTGGTCCCCCAAGCCATGGATACTGGTAATAAGAGTCTAGCGTCTTTGACAGGAGACATGAACGTCACACCCAAGGCCTGTCTCCTCAGCTGCCTTAGGTGCGGTAGTTTTCCGACTTATCATGCATTCTAGGGCGAGTGGGACATTGAAGTCGTAAATGTCCTTTTAAACCACAATACAGGCACGATCCCTCATGAAGACGCCTTGTTCTCTCTTCCCCTGTAAGCCTAGTATGGCCTAGTTGCATAGGCTCAGAGGGAGGGGATAATTCTCTTGGTGGTGCCTGAAAGACGGGGGCCAACCTTGGTAACGGTCTCTTAGGTTTCTCTCTTGGAGTTCTTCTGTCCCTTATCTGATCATCCAGATCTATACAATAATCTATAAATTCACTCAACACCTCAGGTAATTTACAAGGGGCCAACTCATGCATCAATGACTCCGATAACCCCTCCATAAAAGCCAGAACCAGAGCCTCATTAGTCCAGTTCACGTCAGAAACCAACGTTTTAAATTCTATAGCATAATCAGACACAGTCTGTTCCCTTCACGTATGCGGAACAAGGATTTGCCAGCTACCTTGGCCTTTCTGGTAGGATTAAACGTACGTTTTAACTTGGCTATGAATTCTTTATAGTTCAGTACGACAGGCTTCTCTGCCTCCCATAAAGGATTCGCCCATGTCAACGCTCTGCCAGACAGATGGTTAATAATGAACCCCACTTTGGCTATGTCAGTGATAAACATTTGTGGATTTAATTTAAAATGAATATCCACCTGGACCAAAAATCCCTGGCACTCCGAGGGAGTACTGTCAAACCTCATAGGAGCGGTCATGTGTACCTGGGATGTCTGAACAACAGGGGACACAGGTATAGCAGGCGGAGGTGCAACCCCAGCTGGTTCCAGGTGAGCCGTATGAGTCAGGATAGTTTGTAAGGCGAGAGCAAACTGATCCATCCTATGGTCCTGCTCGTCCTGTCTGGATACAAAGTTACTCAAATGCTGTGTTAAGTCTGCGGGATCCATATGGCCAGATCATAATGTCACGGTTCCCGGATCCCACCACGCAGTCCTTAACCCTTTCGCTGCTGAGGCTTTTCCCGCCCCTGTGCTGAGGTCATTTTTTACCTGTTTTGCGCATCATGTTTAAACGTGTTTTTAAGGCTTATTTTAGTATATGACATCGACATATTATATATCGTTCTTTCCGTCAGACTCGGTAGATTCATAATATGTCATTATTATATGTATACGTTATGTCATGTTTGTATATTATAACAAAAAATGCAATAAAATATGTATTTTCAATAATTTACAGCGTGTAAAGTGTTTTTTTCCACATTTTAACATGCGAGCAATTGCGGTTATATTTTGTATGGGGTGCGCTTGTTAAAAAAATTAGAGATGGGGTCTCGTTACATTTTTTTTGGGGAAAATGACACCATTTTTAACAAACGCACCGCATACAAAAATCGTTAATGCAGCATCATTGTTCACATTATAATTGAAATGGGAACAATATTTCTGCATTAACAAAACAAAAAAAAAAAAAAAGTGTTTATTTTTTTTTTTTTTATTTTTTTTTTTTTTAATTTTTTTATTTTTATTTTTTTTTTTTTTTTTTTTTACAATTTTTTTTACTTTCATGTTTGGTATCGTTGGAACGGCCATGCTCTGGCCGATCCAACGATATCAAAATTTAACCCCTAACTGCCACGGATCGGGAGATAGGGAGTTCATTGGAACTCCCTATCTCCACACTTCGTGGCAGTTAGGGGTTAATGCTAGGACTGGCGTCATCGTGCTGCGCACGATGACGCCAGTCCTCTGGGGAGTTCCCGGAAGCTTGGCCGACATCCAAGATGTCGGCCAGCTCCGGGAAGGATCGCAAATCGGCGCTTTTCAGCGCCGATTTGCGATCCAGCTCCCCAGGGGTTAATGCCAGGCATCATTTGGAAGGGCAGGCTGTGCCCTTCCAAATGATGCCTGGGTTAAGCCCCTGTGAGCCGCCGATCGGAGAGGAGAGAGGTCCGAAGGACCTCCCCCCCCTCCCTTTCAGGCGCCTCCTCCGCACATGCGGGGGGGCGCCTGAATTATGTGTCATCGCGGGGCGCGATGACACATAATAATGGCGGCCACTGCTCCGGATGCCGGGCTGACATCCAGGATGTCAGCCCGCACCGGAGGGGCCAGCGATCGGCCGGAACCCGGCCGAACGCTGACCCCAATGCGAGGACGCGCTCAGCGCGTCCTCCGCATACCAGCGGGAATGCTGAGGACGCGCTGAGCGCGTCCTTAGCATTCAAGTGGTTAAAGCCCAACACTCCACAGAGCCCAAAGCTACCAACAGGGTAGCCGTAGAAGAATCCCTAACTGTCTGGTTCTTAGAATTGGCCAGGTATACTAGCTAGACAGACAGGGTTAATCAAAGACAATGTCGTAATACAAAACCAGGTCAGCAACACGGGGGTAGTCAGACAAGCCAGAATCAGGAATACAGAGTATAGAATAGTGCAAGGGAATAGCCAGGTCGATATCAGTGCAGGAGCGTAGTACAAGAAAATAGTCTAGGGCAACGGAAGGCAGAATAGTCAGAAAACAAGCAGAGGTCAATAACCGGTTCAATCACGAGAGATTTCAAGTAAAGGGAGCTCAAGTATGGATAACCACGATCTGGCACTGCTTAGAAGGAACTGTTGGTTTTTAAAAGACCTTCACCAGACCACGCCCCCCTCTCAAACCACACCTCATGCAGCCACCACCCTGCCTGTTTCAATTTAAACCGGGCGTTGGTGAGCGAGCAGCATCAGACATGCTGCTGTCAAGCACACCGGAAAGGCTGGAAGCCCCCAACGTTACAGCTATACGATTGTTCAACAATGCTCAATTATTGACTAGATTTAACTTAACCAACATTAAGAACCTATCTAGGCCTTATGGATTATACCTAACCACTGGCCAGTGGGAATAACACAAACTCTCAAGTCTGCTAGCGTTGGGGCCCTTTGAACTCTGTCGTTGGGTACCATTAATGTGAAACCATAATTGTAATCCGCAATATAGGAAAGGAAATCATTGCAAAGTGTCACAGGGTAACAAGATCAGTAACTGCAGCAATCCTCCTTTTAGATGGAGCTGCGGGGGCAGTAGAATGTGGTCGGATAACAAAGTTAGCAATATCAACACAGCGGGCAGCTGAAAGCATCTCTCCGTTAGATACACTCACTCTTTCCCCGCTGTCGATAGCCGGATCACTATCCCTGCCGATGGAAGCACACAAGGTCAGCCGAATTCTCTTCTCTGCTGGATGCACTCACTTCTTCCTCGCTGGACGGTAGCTCGATCGCTATCTTTGCCAATAGGAGCACACGAGGACAGCCGGCAGCACAATCAGACAAACAGGACCATCCACTTTGTCTGTCTCTGTCTCTCTGCCCCTCACCTTCCCTGACACATGCTCTTCCTCCTCTGGAAAACTCGGGCCCTTTCCTCCAGGTCTCTGGCACGACCCCTCCACTGCTGAGAGGCGTAGTTTTCTTTCTGTAAATTTGCATTGGGTCATCTGTACTGAGAACTACATGGTCCAGAATTCCTTGCGATACTTTCAGTCCTCCCAGCATTAAACAACTTCCTTCACAGCTTCAGCAGACTGCACGTGTCCCTAAATAGTCTGAGAAGTCCCCGCTACAGACGCATCATATAAAGATGGGGTGACCGTGTGTGACATCAGACGCATCATAAAAAGACAGGGTGACCATGTGCGACATCAGACGCATCATATAGAGACAGGGTGACTGTGTGTGACATCAGACGCATTATATAAAGACAGGGTGACCGACCGTGTGGGACATCAGACGCATCATATAAAGGCAGGGTAACAGTGTGTGACATCAGATGCATCATATAAAGACGGGGCAACCAATAGCCCATCCCGTCGCTACGGGCTGTCCTGTTACTCCCTTAAATTGGTCAATCGAGTTTGCACGGCCTCACGCATCTGTATAGCGCTTTCGTGGAAAGTGGCCCTTCCCTCTCTAGCGGAGGTGGTGAAGAAAGTGTGGCATGTTTATAAGATGGAACGCTTGACATCGCAACTGTTACCGGAATCCACCTGGCTCACTCGGGAGAAGACCGGACCGGCGCGGACAATGACTGACTGGGCATGAGTCTCTTCGGGAAAGGCAAACTTTTTTGTGACATCACAGACGCTCAGACAGGATTGAATCGCAAAGACTGAGCCCAGTTTACATCCAAACATAGCATTCTATACCTTGAATAGATAATCAGGTACATCCTAATTAGCCCACCCCGTGGTGACACTTTCCCACCCCATGTGGGTCTGTACGTTCCCCTTACAGAATACAAACACATTCCTCAAATTGGCAGTAAATTGGCAGCTTTCACAGTATTTTGACAATTGGATAATTTAACACTCGCCCAATCCTGCTTGTGTCTTACTCCCTGGTACTTGTTTATTGTATACTTTGTCATGGAACTGACGTAGCGCTCCACGCTTCAAACCCCAAGAGACTTTATGTTCATTTATATTGTGTGATTTAAAATATATTTTACATTGTTTGGTTTTAGTTTAAATTAGTTTAGTGTAAATTGCGTATCTTTAGTTTTAAATATACTTATATTTCTGTAGGTAAATGTGTTTTTGTGTAGCCAGTAAACAAGCTTTACTACTGTGTAATTTATGCAACAGGGCTTTTCCCCTTTTCTGGCTGCATGTTTGATTCAAAAAGTCTGGGATAGTGTTTGTCTTTATACGAAGCTAATCTGCCTGCACTAGGCACGCAGATCACAAGGCATAAGTGACAAAAGAATTATTTAAAAACAATAGAATTTTATTCAGGCACATAGCCAAAACTAAAAACTGAATTAGAGTATGATCATACTGGACAAACAATACACAAAAATATTTAAAAAATATTCTGTTAGAGAAGTCACCTTGAAAATTTGAAATAATTATGAATAACTCCAAAATACACTATTGGCTTAAAGATCAGCTGATGCTAATGTATAATTGGGAGTGCAATAAATGAATGGAGTACCAGAAAAAAATCTATCAACAAAGGAACCCTTTTTCTTTTAAAAAGAAATAGCCAAAGAGAGCAAGACCAACCCTAAAAGATTCTTTAGGTACATAAATTCTAAAAAACCCAAGAGTGAAAATGTAGGTTCACTAAAATCTGAGTCAGGGTTATTGTTAACTGAAGATCAGGATAAAGCAGAAATTTTAAATGATTATTTTTCTTCAGTATTTATCAAAGAGAAACCTATAACAGGAGACATGAAATTCATTAATAAAAACTTACTAATACAAAGTGACTGGTTGACTCAGGACAAGGTTTTGCAGAAATTAAACAATGTGAATGTGAATAAAGCCCCAGGGCCAGATGGAATTCACCCGCGAGTACTGAGAGAGCTATGTGTTGAAATATGTAAACCTCTGTTCTTAATCATTCAAGATTCTTTTCTTTCAGGAATAGTACCAGAGGATTGGAGAAAAGCTGACGTGGGGTCCCTATATTTAAGAAAGGTTTAAAATTTGTGCCTGGGAATTATAGACCTGTGAGCTTAACATCTGTGGCTGGGAAAGTATTTGAGGGGTTACTAAGGGATAATATTCAGGAATTTATTGGGAGGTATAATGTAATTGGCAAAAATCAGCATGGTTTCATGAAACACAGATCATGTCAGACTAACCTAATTACGTTCTATGAGGAAGTAAGTAGAAGTATAGATCAGGGGGTCGCAGTGGATGTGATTTACTTAGATTTTGCCAAAGCTTTCGACACAGTTCCACACAAAAGGTTACTATTTAAATTAAGAAAAATTGGTCTAGATGAAAATACTTGTTCTTGGATAGAAAACTGGCTAAAAGATAGGGTACAGAGAGTGGTCATAAATGGTACATTTTCAAGATGGACACCAGTGGTAAGCGGAGTCCCTCAGGGGTCTGTTATAGGACCAATACTATTCAATTTATTTATAAATGACCTTGAGATAGGCATTGAAAGTCATGTATCAGTGTTTGCAGATGACACAAAACTAGGAAAAGTAATACAATGTGAGCAGGATGTTACTTCGCTGCAGAGGGATTTAGATAAATTGGGGGACTGGGCACTTAAATGGCAGATGAGATTTAATCTAGATAAATGCAAAGTTATGCACTTTGGAGTGAAGAACACGCAAGTAATTTATACCCTAAATGGTACGGAGTTAGGGAAATCCAAGCAGGAGAAGGATTTGGGAATAATCATAGACTTCAAACTAAGTAACAATGTGCAATGTCAAACAGCAGCCGCCAAGGCCAGCAAAGTATTGGCATGCATTAAAAGGGGAGTTCACTGACGGGATGAAAACATAATTTTGCCTCTGTATAAATCAATGGTCAAGCCGCACCTTGAATATGCCGTGCAATTTTGGGCACCTGTCTTAAAAAAAGATATTATAGCGCTAGAAAAAGTGCAGAGACGGGCAACTAAATTAATAAGGGGATTGGAAGGGTTAAGTTATGAGGAAAGACTAACAAGCTTAAACCTGTTTAGTTTAGAGAAACAGCGCCTTAGAGGGGATCTGATAACCTTATATAAATATATACGGGGCCATTATCAACCATTGTCTGATAACCTATTCATTAACAGGACTATACATAGGACAAGGGGTCATCCATTTAGACTGGAAGAAAGAAAATTTAGCTTAAAGCATAGGAAGGGTTATTTTACGGTGAGAACAATAAAGCTGTGGAATTCTCTGCCTGTTGAGGTGGTTGGGTCAGAGTCTGTACAGACTTTTAAAAAACGACTGGATGACTTCCTGCAGACACAGAATATTAAGGGTTATAATATTTAATATGTGGGTAAAAGCTTCTTGATCCAAGGAGAAATCTGACGCCATCTGGGGGCAAGAAGGAATTTTTTCCCAGTATGTTGCATATTTCAGACTGGGTTTTTTGCCTTCTTTTGGATCAACAGCAGTAGGTTATGTGGGAGAGGCTGAACCCGATGGACGCATGTCTTTTTTCAGCCTATATAACTATGTAACTATGTAACTATGTAACGTTATAGGGTATGGATAGATATATTGCCCATATCGTAATCATATACTATCAAACACATGTATGTAACCCACACGCTCCTGGATCGCAATTATGTCCGCAATATAAAGAAGAAGGAGCTCTAAATATAAACCAAGGGATATGCTATCCATATGATAAATAATCACAGTTACACATGTGAAGGTGTTGCTAAATATAGGAGATGTGGGGATAAGGGTAGAGTTTGTCCACAACAAGAGCGTTTCTGGTCGACTGATTTAAACAATTTGATTGAACATTAGAACTCCAAGCAATGTACTAATTCCTCTAGAAACAGCTGATACTGACATCTGATTAGGGAGTATAGTGAAAAAAGAGGTGCTGGAGAACACATAAATGAAATGGGCAGCCAGACCCTACAGATGTGATAGAATACAAATATATGCATTACCTATACCATGATCACATCCTAACAAACAAATATGTGTTGACCCAAAAACTCCTAAAGTCACAAATATAGCCGACTTTAGGAGTTTTTGGGTCAACGCATATTCGTTTGTTAGGATGTGATCATGGTATAGGTAATACATATACAGTCAGGTCCAGAAATATTGGGACATGGACACAATTCTAACATCTTTGGCTCTATACACCACCACAATGGAGTTGGAATGAAACAAACACAATGTGCTTTAACTGCAGACTGTCAGCTTTAATTTGAGGCTATGTACATCCAACTCAGGTGAACGGTGTAGGACTTACAGCAGTTTGCAGATGTGCCCCCACTTGTTAAGGGACCAAAAGTAATGGGACAGAATAATAATCATAAATCAAACTTTCCCTTCTTAATACTTGGTTACAAATCCTTTGCAGTCAATCACAGCCTGAAGTCTGGAACGCATAGACATCACCAGACGCTGGGTTTCATCCCTGGTGATGCTCTGCCAGGCCTCTACTGCAACGGTCTTCAGTTCCTGCTTGTTCTTGGGGCATTTTCCCTTCAGTTTTGTCTTCAGCAAGTGAAATGCAGCTCAATGGGATTCAGGTCAGGTGATTGACTTGGCCATTGCATAACATTCCACTTCTGTCCCTTCAAAAACTCTTTGCTTGCTTTTGCAGTATGCTTTGGGTCATTGTCCATCTGCACTGTGAAGCGCCGTCCAATGAGTTCTGCAGCATTTGGCTAAATTTGAGCAGATAATATTGCCCGAAACACTTCAGAATTCATCCTGCTGCTTTTGTCAGCAGTCACATCATCAATAAATACAAGAGAACCAGTTCCATTGGCAGCCATACATGCCCACGCCATGACACTACCACCACCATGCTTCACTGATGAGGTGGTATGCTTAGGATCATGAGCAGTTCCTTTCCTTCTCCATACTCTTCTCTTCCCATCACTCTGGTACAAGTTGTGAGATCCAAAACTAGTGCCGCAATCTTGAAAATGGCGGGAGCCCACCAAATCTAGCGCCGAGTCACCGTATGTGGGGGCGCCGACTGCCCCCCCTCCTCATCCAGAACACCAAAAGAAACGGGTCTCAAGCAGCTAGTTCCAAAGTATATTCAAGGGAGTGAAAACCCCAAGGAGTAAAGAATCGTCGTGACGTTTCGGCCTCAGGCGGCCTTAATCATACATATGATTAAGGCCGCCTGAGGCCGAAACGTCACGACGATTATTTACTCCTTGGGGTTTTCACTCCCTTGAATATACTTTGGAACTAGCTGCCTGAGACCCGTTTCTTTTGGTGTTCTGGTACAAGTTGATCTTGGTCTCATCTGTCCATAGGATCTTGTTCCAGAACTGTGAAGGCTTTGTCAGCTTTAAAGCTTTAAAGCTGACAGTCTGCAGTTAAAGCACATTGTGTTTGTTTCATTCCAACTCCATTGTGGTGGTGTATAGAGCCAAAGATGTTAGAATTGTGTCCATGTCCCAATATTTCTGGACCTGACTGTATATGTATTACCTATACCATGATCACATCCTAACAAACGAATATGCGTTGACCCAAAAACTCCTAAAGTCGGCTATATTTGTGACTTTAGGAGTTTTTGGGTCAACACATATTTGTTTGTTAGGATGTGATCATGGTATAGGTAATGCATATATTTGTATTCTATCACATCTGTAGGGTCTGGCTGCCCATTTCATTTATGTGTTCTCCGGCACCTCTTTTTTCACTATACTCCCTAATCAGATGTCAGTATCAGCTGTTTCTAGAGGAATTAGTACATTGCTTGGAGTTCTAATGTTCAATCAAATTGTTTAAATCAGTCGAACAGAAACGCTCTTGTTGTGGACAAACTCTACCCTTATCCCCACATCTCCTATATTTAGCAACACCTTCACATGTGTAACTGTGATTATTTATCATATGGATAGCATATCCTTGGTTTATATTTAGAGCTCCTTCTTTATATTGCGGACATAATTGCGATCCAGGAGCGTGTGGGTTACATACATGTGTTTGATAGTATATGATTACGATATGGGCAATATATCTATCCATACCCTATAACGTTAAAAGGGTTCCTTTGTTCATAGATTTTTTCTGGTACTCCATTCTTTTATTGCACTCCCAATTATACATTAGCATCAGCTGATCTTTAAGCGAATAGTGTATTTTGGAGTTATTCATATTTATTTCAAGGTGACTTATCTAACAGAACATTTTTTAAATATTTTTGTGCATGGTTTGTCCAGTATGATCCTACTCGAATTCAGTTTTTAGTTTTGGCTATGTGCCTGAATAAAATTCTATTGTTTTTAAATAATTCTTTTGTCACTTATGCCTTGTTGTGATCTGCTTGCCTAGTGCAGGCAGATTAGCTTCGTATATACTCATTAGGTTTCAATACCTCTTTTCATACTGTGATTAATTATCATTTTTACAGTCTCCATCTTGTGTGTCTATTTAAGGTGTTTAGCTACCACTATTTGTTTAGTGGGTTTTCTATAGTGTTTGTCTTTAATCTGATGTGTTAGAACAATTGATTATGTAAATGTTGTGTGAGCTAAAGGCTAAAGAATGTTTATTGTAAATATCTAACTGACATAATGTAATTAGAGACTTTAGGTACATGTTCACCATTTGGTATGCAAATTATAACGGAAGAGGACCTGAAGGAAACCTGCAGTGGTCTTGGAACCAACCAATCAGAACGGTTGGGATGGGTGGGAAGTTTGAAAATGTGCATTGCTGTATATTGTATAAATATCCGGTGAAATCTTCCATAAAGAGAGAATCCTGTTGGAACATACAGCTCGCCTGGTGTCTCCTTCAACTACGCTACACTACACTCAACCTCAGAAGGCACAGAACGGCCTTCTGGAAATGCAAAGAGGCTCCAAGGCAGAGGTTCAGATCAAGCAGATCTGGAGCTGAAGATCAGGCTGCTCGAGGCACTGAGCGCCAAGCAACTCAGAGGCCAGGCTGATCTTGGCAAGTGGGTATCTGGAGAGTCAGGACAGGCGGAACAGAACGGTTCCGTCACATACTTCAGATAAGGCCCCAGCTGGCTTCACATCCATCATTGTTCTGGCCCCTAGCGCTCTGACCTTGATGTAACTAATCTCCATCCTGTGCCTTCTGCCAGCATCTGCCCGGATCTTGTTAATTTAATTGCTCTGCCTGTTAGTTTAAAGAATTCCAAAGATTCTATGCAAACTCATCCTAATTCAGCTAATATCTGCTATGTACATTTACGTGAACCAAAGTCCTGATCAAGATGGCCGCCTGGAACATCATGGCGGCCTATTTCTGGCCTGATTCCCTTTCATTCCCCCAAACTTCACCAGTCTCATTATTGAACACCTTGTACTTTGGGGGCACGTCTTCATTGGGAACAAATCAGGAGTAATCATCAGTGGTATCTTTTGTGTGGGTGTCATGACCTTCTTACATAATGGTCATAGGCATATCCCAATGCGGTATAGCAGCATCCCTACTACCAAGATCACTATCATCATCATTATCATGGACTCAATCCGTGAGATGAATCACAGCATGGATCCAAACCAATCTCTGAATGACCCGAACCCTCGAAAAGGGTTCCAGCCTTCCGCTGCAATCTGCCTGGCCGTGTTCTGTAACTGGAAAACTTTCTCTTGGTGAACTTGGATTACCTGGTAATAGTCAGGGACTTCATGTGATGCATTCCTAATGAAAGTGCAACATTCGTAATGCATAGTCATCTCACATAGTATATTCAACGCAGCACTTATCTGTTCCAATGCCATATCGTGTATCATTTGCAACTTTCGAATTTCACGCAATTCAAGATTCAGCAATTGGATATCCTTACTCATTATATTCAAAATCTCATCCATCAACACAGAATAGTTATTCAATCTTTTCATCAACTCAATTCCCCAGTCAGTCCATGCCGGGAACCATGCCCATGCTTGATCCCCTTTCGAGAATAACTTCCGCTTCTGTTTTTTGAAAACTAAGCGGTATCTAGGATGTAGTGTAGTGTCAGATTTTGTGTCATCGCCCTGTACCCATTGAACAGGAATCAGCTTAGCTATGTAGCACATCCCAGTGAGTGTAGGTGGTACCCACATGTAGCATACACTCCCACAACACACCTGGTATCCTCCCGTCAGTATAAAGGGAGACAAATGAAGGGTTCCCTTCCAGACCTCAATCATCATCCTTACCAGTCGTAGCAAGAGGTCTTTTGCATTCTGTCTACTCGTTGTTACATTAGCTATTGATAGTTTTTGTTCCATTGTTAAATTGAGTGGCTTGACCACAAACATACCAGGTCCTGTTCTTGACCTAATTGTGTGTGCCGTAAAATTAAACCAACTGGACTGACATGGGCTCTCATTCATACTCAGATTATCCGTTCCTATTTGGGAACACCAATCAGGCGGATATATGGGCCCTGTTATCGGATAAATTGGCAGCGTTTCATCTGGCTTTATCAGTGGATCATTTATATTATGAATTGCGATGTTGCCGACTGAAAATGTACTCAAGTTCATAGGAATTGCAGCAAAGGGGATGTAGATTGTCTCTGGGTGCAATCTGCTGCACACCCAACACATTCTTTGTCCTGATTTCTTTGGGTATGCATATTTAATTTTTATCAACAGATGTCCTCTTGGTGTAGACATAGGCCCCAAGTCGCGTTTTTATCTCCACATGGTACGATTCTCTGCAATGGGGTGGGTGCCATTCCAGATGTGAGAGATATCCACTCTCTCTTTTGTCTTTGAGCACTTCCCACCATTCACAAGGGCGGAAATAAAAGTGGCAATGTACAGTATCAACACTAGGATTGCCCCCAGTGTCAAAATGGCTTGAACAATTCTCTTGATAATCACATACGCTGGATCCCTCCCCCCTACCACCACAAAAGTGAGAGGCACCCCGGATTGTGGCTCAGAGAGGGGTATCTCTTCAAAAACTTCCCCTGGGGTCTCCCTTCGGGTCTCCCCATTCTCCAGCATTGGCAGGTGGTCAGGCATTATTGTGGCCTTCAAGACACCCACTTGTTGACTCTCTCAAGTACATGGAACTGCAGCTTTTGTCGGTTTCAACTGGAGTGAATTGGTCTCGCTGAGAATGACTTTCCACTCTGGATCAGGACTGGCTGCAGCTACCTTTAGTCTTGAATGGTGTATCCACGGAACCACCTCGGCAACCTTCACTGCTGTGGGGGTGGATAACAGGACAAGGTAAGGACCCCTAAATTTTGGGCCTAATGGGTCACTCTTCCACTCCTTCACCAATACTGAATCACCTGGACAATACTTATGCAATGGGGGATACAAAAAATGAGGTAGATTATCTCCCACCCACATTTTCAGTTTCTGCATTGACTGACCCAACAGTAGCACGTGCTCATTCAATTTTGTTTCACCCAATGCCCGAAGGTCCCCCTTTACACCATTAATCAAAGGAGTAGGCCGCCCGAACATTAGTTCGTACGGACTTAGTTTCAATTGTGGGGTTGGCCTGCATCTAATAGTCTTATTGCATATCAGCAGCACCTCCAAACAGCCCAGCGACATTTCTTCGCACAGTTTTGACATCAGCATCTTTAGCGTTCTGTTCATGCGTTCATCTTTTCCCGAGCTTTGGGGCCTGTAGGCTGTATGTAGCTTCCAGGTTATGCCCAGCAGGCGAGCAAGCTGTTGCAAATAGGGATGAGCCGAACACCCCCGTGTTCGGTTCGCATTCGAACAATTTCAAAAGTTCGAACTCGAACCGAACTCAATGGGACTCAAAAGTTTGATTTTTAGAGTGCCCTCCAAGAGGGCATATATGCAAGATATTTGCCATAAAAGGTGTATGGGGTTCCGGGTAGTGCCCTGGGGGACAGGAAACCAGGACAAAAAGTTTAAAAAAAGACGTTTTTAAAGGAACAGTGAGTTTTCCATAAAATAAGGGTTAAAAATAAAAACGAAAAATTCCTTCAAATATCATGCCTAGGAGGTCCCCATAACCTACCCGTGAAGTGACGGATTTGTAGGATATATAGAAACATTTAAAAACAAAAAATGACGTTTCAAATGACGGTAAACGGTTTTCCTTTAATCTATTCATAAACAACTGCTTGGGGCAGCAGTCTGTATGAAAAGAGGAGACATTTTAGGACACGCAGAACAAGTTTAGTGATTTTTTGGCTAAATTATGGTGAAACTTATGCAGGCTTTGGATGAAAGTAACAATAGGTGCTTTAAAATTGGGCCTTTAGTGTCAGCAACAGTGCCGTCACACCGTAACCCCTCTGGTATTGTTGTGGATGAGTGCAGGGTTGGCCCCTGTGGTCCAATATTAAAATTATATGAATCTGGTACAGGCGTCAGTGGCAGTGCACCCAAATATTTTGTCTTTGGTGGCAGCAAGTGCCTTCACACCGTCAGTGGCGTCACTAGGGTTGGTGTCACCCGGTGCGGTAACTCATGGTGTCACCCCCCCTCCGAGTTTTACGTTTATTTTTATTTTTTTAACTACTCTTACTCATAAAGCAGTTGTAACGGTAGCTATATCGCTTACCCAGGAGTAGCGAAGTTGGGATCCTTGAGGGCAGAAGTATCTGCTTGAATAATACAAAAGGTTTATAACTTACAGACTGTAACAAGGAGACACAAGGGTTAACTGAATTGCCTCTAGGCTCTGAAGGTTTCAAGACCAACAGGTTACCTAGGACACACTCAGAAACAGTAAACGTGGAATGACAGTCCGTGAAGTATACAAGGTGCAGGGCAGTCAGATACAGAAATAACATCAAATCAGAAATAAACAATGGTATGTAATCGTGGTCTTAGCAAAACCATGAACTTAAGTAGGAACCTGGATAAAGGGACCCCAAAGGGTTGCAAACAAAATCCTTAAATGTGAGGGGTTAAAACCCCAAACGGAGTGATTAAGCAGGGGGTTAAATCACTAAAACAAATCATACAACGTAAAAAACACAATAGAAAGAGAGTAGTCTAAAGCCAAGCCGGGTCAATAACAGGAGAAGGGATCGCATACAAGCAGGGTCGTTAACGGTAAAGTCAAAATATATCTTAGGAATTAGCAGTGCGTGAATAACTCCACAACAGGGCAATGAGACCATTCCTAGAGTCCTGTTTTAAAGCCTGTGGCTCCTGGTAACCACACCTGCCCCTGCCCCCTCAGATGCCGATCTGCCAGCAGTAAGTCACAAAACGATAGTCAGCGCCCAAATTTGTACCACCACCAGTGTCCCAATGCCAAACCAGATCTATAGAGGTTTCCCTCAAACCAATGTAGCAACAAGTATGGATATACGTATCTGGTGGCGCGATGACAATCGCTTCTTGGTATCCAGGTGGTTCTCATGGTATGTATCGTCCAATATGGATTATATAAAAAGGAAGCAAAGCACAAAATGCATATAATAGTGCAGAGTGTAGAAATAGTAGTGGAATATAACACTGATAAACTGTTCCACTCACAAGTATAGAGCCCTGTCACTGGCTCTGAGTGGTTACATGCATCTGGGTCCTTTATCTTCTTATTATTTTGGAGGAGACCCACTCCCTTCAAAATTCGTGGTTTCTCTCACTCATCGGATATGAAAGAAAACATAGAAAACGGAAGAGAGACCTTCTTGTGCAGGTCCGCCAATATATATATAATTAATTTAGATAGAGTGTCAACTCACATTCGATGGAGCTTATGGCCAAGCTCTAGGTGGTAGTGCCAGTGGATTTGTTTAATGGGTCAAATCCACGAAAACCTCAAATGGATTCTGAAAAAGGCACTGGGTTCTTCCTTTTTTTTTTTTTTAAAAAAGAAAAATCTTTAATTTAAAATAGAACATAATAGAAATTATGTAATTAAGTAATGTAAGGGTTCCTAGTCCCGACACCGAGCGTCACTCCTGGACACCTATCTTCACACCTCGCCTTCTATGTATCAGCCGCCACGCGATCGATCGGAGAAGAATAAACTCACAGACAGTATGTTGTGTGCAATCATTCTAGTGATTTATTCTTGAGATAGGTCTTTTAAAGGATTCAGGTGGGAGGATACAGGAAAAAAGAAGGGTGGGAATGGGGAGGACACAGGGTGGTACAATATCGGGTGAGACGCAGCTCACCAATCACAAACATACATTGCATGGATTAATTGCATTAAGCTATATCAAGAGATGGGGCTTAGTTTAATTAATAGTGAAACCCATCACCGCACATAGCAAGTTATCAATTAACATTGGTCAGGTCGACATAAACTGTCTTTGGGAACAAATCAATATTCGGCTCGGTCAACTGAAGTTATGTCAATAGAGAGATGAGCAGAAATGATCAAGGTACAGAAAAACAATTTGAGCTGCGACAGCAGGATAAAGATCATCATTAAAAGCAGAAATAGGAATCATGAGCAAAAGGCCTAGATGCAGAGAAATCCAGACTAAATTAATGGTCAATGTTAGCAAGTACTCAGAGAGATCATTAGCGGCGTATCTCATTAGTAGAATTAGTAGAATTAATACCTAACAACTCTCCCTTTTGTCGCAACCGCGACAATACGTCATATAAAACGTATTAATTCTCCCTTACCATTCTGTTGCTGGGCACATCAGTCGAAAAGACAACCGATCAACTTATAGATCAGGTAGATGGAAAATATCAGCACCAGGACCCCTAGCAGACCAGCAAGAATGCTCTTACCCATGGATCCTAACCAGGAACCAATACCTAAGGACCAATCCCATCCATCGAACAGACCATGTGCCTTCTCCCGGATATGGGACTGGACTTCCTCTAGGTTGTCTAACTCGTGGTGTATTGCCCCTGAATTATCAGGGATCCAGGAACAGCAGGAGGAGCCGATTCTAGCACAAACTCCTCCCTCTGCGGCTAGCAGGTAGTCAAGGGCCATCCTATTCTGCAATGTGACTAACCTTATCTGTTCCTGTTCTGAAGAAATCAACTGTATGGCTCCTCGAGTTGCATTGAATGCAGCATCTACTTCAGTAGCAATCAGGTTTAGTTTGACATACAAGTGAGCAACACCAAAAGCAGGCATCAAAGATAGGAAAAACATCTCAGTTGTAGAAGATTTAACTGTCAGTGCTCGTTTGCGTTTGAGCTTGGGGATGCGTATATGTGTCTTGGGTAATGTCTTAGAGACAGTGAAAGCGGGCATGATCTGTCCTATAAAACAGGGTTTCTTTAGATGTACTGGTATGGTTTTATATGCCCACTTATCACAGAGGTAATATACCCCTTCAAGTAAGGTAAGAACCAAACCTGGATTGGCCTTCTGGTGTTGTAAATACAACGAGGTAACGTTCGGGGCTAGGAGGTACTTGGAAGTGGCCTTAGCCCAGTGAATGATGGTAACATTCACACTTTCCTCTGGTTCTATGTGTGGGGATATCACATAGCTTTCCAAGTATGTGGTGCGTATGTACTGTGTTAGAACCAGCTGTACAGCCTCTATAGGCGTACATCTCTGAACAAGAGTGGTTATCAGGTACCAACAAAAGATACCCAAGCAATTAGCTAATTGTTCTCTTTCCTTGTCTGTATGTGGACACACTGGATCATCACCCATACGCGGAAGCCATAGAGGGACATTGTAATCAAACACAAGAGTAGCATTCACATCTGGTATGTTAGTACGATTATCATGGTTAACAAAAGCAAAAGCGCCAGATGTTATGGCATAAGCAAGATGTACTTTAGTGCGTTCCATTTCGACTCTGGCCTCAGGTGCACTACGGAAATCAGTAATCATGGTCTGGTTATTCTTTATCATGTCGGCTAACATCTGTGCAGTCCAGGTTATCCCTATAAAGGGATAGCCATATTGTTGTGAATGTGGGGCATATCCGCATATCCAACAGGACTCGTTCCTCATGTAGGATTCACTGTGTACAGCTTGTAGGGTTTGTATGAATACATTGTCTATCTCATATGCGGAATGTCTGCGGTTTCTATGTGTTGTGGCAGCAGAAGTGTTGGGACATGAAGAAGGATTTAGAGCATTACAGGCACAATCAGTATAACATTCGATTAGCATATGTAATGCTATGATCAATGGAAAGCCAATGGCGCAGATCTTGGTTATCATTCCGATGGAGATGAGTCCTCCGGCGAAGGCGAATGCCATGGTTGGATCTTTGGTGGTGCGGCCTTTACTCGTGATGCGTGTATCCAGGCGGGTGAGTCACTCGTCAGTACAGCAGTACGGGTAACAGCCACTACCGTCATCGGAAGACCATATGGTGGATCCAGAGACTTGTGCCGGTGGAGTTCCTTCACAAGGACTTGATCTCCTGCGCGGAATGGATGCGTTGGCTCACTAGAAGGAAAAACAGAAGACAAAGACACATCACCATAAACACTATTCAGTTTTTCTATCAACCGGGCCACGTAATGTTCCTGGATCTGTTCCAGATCTCCAGATAACATTACCGGTGGCCCTCCTTTGGTCCACGGTGTTGGGAACGGACGTCCCATCAGAATCTCGAATGGTGACAGCTTTGTCTGTGCCATTGGAGTCATTTTGATCTCTGCCAATATGGCAGGCAGGTAGTCAGGCCAATTAGTGAATGTACCTTGTGTGGCCTTTCTTATCTTATCTTTGATCGTGCGGTTTGATCGCTCGATTAGGATGGAGCTTTGCGGGTGGTACGGGATGTGGAACTTCCACTGTATCGACATAAGATTAACCACTTGTTGAACAAGTTTTGAGGTAAACGCTGGACCTTTATCAGAATCGATTGTCACGGGACAACCAAACCTGGGTATGATTTCTTTGCATAGGATCTTAGCCGTGGTTCTTGCATCCTCTCTAGTAACAGCAAAGGCCTCAGGCCATTTGCTGAACCTATCTACTATAACAAGTAGATATTTAACACCACCTCTAGCTGTTGGCATGTGTGTGAAGTCTAGCTGTAATTCCTGAAAAGGACCCTGAGCTGGGATTAGATGTTCATGTAATCCTACTCTTTTACCTTGCGTGTTATTGCGGGCGCAGGTCAAGCATCGACTGATTTGGGCCTGCACCATGGATGTCATGTCAGAAAACAAAAAACGCTTAGCCAATTCTGTACAGGTGCGTTTAATCCCACGGTGGCCAATACCATGGAACTGTGCTATGAAGACGGGTGCGACGGCTTTGGGTAGCCCAACCACTCCATCTTTGGACTATAGTCCTGTGGCATCTGTTGTCAAACCTTGTGACTGCCAGAAGGATACATCTTCTGGAGCAGCAACTGCCTGTAGTTCTAGTAGCAATGTATCACTGGGAAGTGTAGGAGGTGCAAGAAAGAAGTGTGTCTGTACAATGTTTGTTGTGTCATCAGTATCAGCTGCTTCTTTTGAGATAATGTCAGCAAACTGGTTACCTTTCGCTTGGAAAGAACCATCAGTGGCATGTCCTTTACACTTAACTACAGCTAACCTAGCAGGTAACTGTATGGCCTCCAGTAAGTCAGTTATGAGGTCTGCATGTGCTATCGTCTTACCGTCAGCTGTCTGGAATCCTCGTCTTGTCCACAACACACCAAAATCATGCACCACTCCAAATGCATACCTCGAATCTGTATATATTGTCACTTCCTTATCCTTGAACAACTCACATGCTCTTGTCAGTGCTATCAGTTCTGCTGCTTGTGCTGATCCTTGTGCTATTCTTCCTGAATCATGTATCATGTCTGGTAATTCTACCACTGCATATCCTGTCATGTATATATTGTCCGTGGGCCTACGGCATCACCCATCAACAAATATGTGATGTATATGTTCACCCTCTAGTGGTGTAGACATAAGATCCATACGTGGAGAGGTCACTGCATGTATGAGAGGTAAACAGTCATGTTCGTCATCTTCTGGTGTGTTACGTAACCTGAGTAGGCTGTTTAGTGCATGTATGGGACCTGAGGTTGGTGATGAGTACTTAACAGTCAGGTTTTGTGTGGCTGTAAGGATTATCTCATATCCTGAGAGTCGTTGTGCGGTCACATGTTGTGTGGTCAAGTTGTGTAGTACTTTCAGTACGTGATGTGGTGTGTGTAACACAGTATCATGTGATAATGTAATGGCTTGTGCAGCTTCTACAGCCATTGCACATGCTGCTACAGCTCTTAAGCATGCTGGCATACCTTGTACTGGGAGAGGCAACACCCTTGAAGTGAATGCTGTCGGCCTTAGAACACCTCCATGAACCTGGGCCAGTACCGCCGCCATGGCTGTACAATCTTCTCGACAATACAAGTGAAAGGGTACATGATAATTGGGCAAACCTAGAGCAGGAGCGGATGACAACAATACCTTTAACATTTCATATGCGGCGCACATGGACTCGTCCCAGATCAGCGTATCTGGTGCGTCCTGTCTTGTAGCTCTACGCAAAATATTGTCATAGTGGGAACAATCAGGAATCCAGTGTCTGCAGAAATTGACCATACCTAGAAAGCTCATCATGTCTGTTTTGCTGGTGGGCTGGGCCAGCTGTGAAAGAGCTTCTATACGAGAGGTGGAGACATGCCTCTCACCTGGGGAAAGCGTGAAACCCAGGTATGTGACCTTTGGCTGGCAATACTGCAATTTTGACAAGGAAACCTTATGTCCCTCTGCTGCCAGGTGCACGAGCAGGGCTGACGTATCCTGCTTGCATGCATCTGCGTCTGAGCTACAGAGCAACAAGTCATCCGCATACTGCAATAGGACTGAACCAGACGGCGGCGCCGACTCTTTGAGGGTCTCACGGAGAGCTCTACAATAAGCAGAAGCGCTATCAACGAAACCCTGCGGCAGTCTTTCCCAGCAGAATTGCGCTCCTTCAAATGTGAAGGCTAACAAGGGCTGTGTCTCCCTGTCCACTGGTATAGAAAAGAAGGCATTGGACAGGTCTATAACTGTGAACATTGTAGCTGTAGCAGGTATGGATGTGAGTAGTGAGTATGTCAGGTACAATAGGCGCTATGGGAATGATGACCTTGTTTAGTGCTCTGAAGTCTTGGGTGAAGCGAAAACCCTCACCCTTGGGGACTGGATTCACTGGTGTGTTGTAAGGTGATACTATTGGTCTCAGGATACCAGCTTCTAGGAACCTATGAATAAATTCCCTAATGCCTTCTGTTTTAGCTGGTCCTAATGGATATTGTTTCTGGTATACAGGCCCTGTTCCAGGTTTGAGTGTAGCTCTGAAAGGTGTACAGTCAATCAGTCCTACATCGTATGAATGTTCTGCCCATATCGTTTTTGGTACGTCAGTCAAGGCCTCAGGAATGGTAAGTGCAGGGAAATGTCGTGTCCCATACTTACGGGTTGATGTGATTGTCTGGAAACATGAGTAAGATGATGTAACATCAAGGTCTCCCTTTGGCCCACATGTGATCTGTATACCTAAGTCACCCAATACATCACGTCCTAACAAATTCACAGGACATGTGGGGAGGATGGAAAAACTGCGTTTGGCGATTACATTCCCATCGTCATCCCATATGTGTAAAGGTGTGGTTCGTTTGGTTTTAGTCAAGACCCCATTGATTCCCATAGAAGGCTCAGCATCTTCCAGGTCACCGTTATACCACTCACCCTTTATGGTAGACGTGTTAGCCCCTGTATCAACCAAGAACGGGATACACTGATCCTCCACTCGGATTTGAATGAGTGGTAGTTCAGTATGGGCATTGGTAATCTGGACTAGGCTGAGGGCGTCTCCTTCCGGGCATCCCTATTGTCTGTTTTGTGTTTGCCAGTCAATCTGATGTCTGGGTGGTCTGGCCTGTGAGTCTCTTGTGTCACTGTGTTGTGCAGCATGATAGGGGTTAGGCTGTTGTGGTGTGTACCCATCCTGTTGTCGATCCGCCAGTGCTGGACACTGTGCTCGGAAATGCCCTATCTTCTTACAATAAAAACATGCATTGTCACGCTGCGCATCCTGACCACCTCTCCTGTCTCCCTGGTTATGATATCCTGATCTTCCTCTGCCTCTGCCTCTACCTCTCTGATGCTGCTGTCCACTATTCCAACTTCCTCTATACTGTCCTTGAAACGCTAGCAACATACTTTTACCATCTTTAATATTCCTTTCAAAACACCCAGCTGCATCTTTTACCTGTAGTGTTCTTTCTATATCATCAGGCGATTGCGTAGGCCAATTATCAACCATTTGCTTCACCAATCTCTGCACATCAGGCAACAGGTTATTCACCAGTGTCTGTACATACATTTCACCATCTCTCGTCAGTCCACCGTCTTCTTTCCAGTTTGCACGAAAACGTTTCACAAATTTCGTTGCACTTTCATTCTTCTCCTGCTTACAAGCTAGGACAGCAGCCATAGACTTACGATTACCATGCATCACAATCCATTCAGTTAAAACAGATGCCCACATCTCATCTATCTGTCACGAATCCCCCTGAATACCAGAATAGTGGTCCCTATACGTAGACCGCTCTCTACCCTTCCGATCCTTGAATGGTCGGCACAACTAGACAGATAATTAACCAGACAATAGACAAACAAGGGTAAACACCAGACAGATGTACAGAATAGAGTATTCGTTCTCCCTAGGACCTTAGTAATATAAGAGGTAGTCTGATGTGTGCTTAGGGTGCCACACAGACTGACCTCGGTACCAAAGTTAAGAGCAGAACCGTGAGAAGAGTAAATGCCAATACCAGGGGTTATACACAGGGTGGTTCGTTCGCCAATGCCAGGGGTCATACACAGAATGGTTCGTTTGCCAATGCCAGGGGTCATACACAGAATGGTTCATTTGCCAATGCCAGGAGTCATACACAGAATGGTTCGTTTGCCAATGCCAGGAGTCATACACAGAATGGTTCGTTCACCAATGCCAGGAGTCATACACAGAATGGTTCGTTCACCAATGCCAGGGGTCATACACAGAATGGTTCGTTCGCCAATGCCAGGGGTCATACACAGAATGGTTCAAGTCAGAAGCAAGGTCAGACACAGATATTTTGCCAAAAAACACAAGAGCTCTGCGGGAAGTGAATACCACGTCAGGGCACCGGCGAACTAGTGAAGCCGGGTTTTAAACCCGGCGGGTCCGCGTCATAACGCCAGGCTCCGCCCCTGGCGTCCCACGTGAGCGCACCCGGTGGCGTTATTATTCGGCGCCTGGCCAGCGAGCAGCGAGGAATCTGCTGCCAGGCGCCCCAGAACAGAGCCAT
>RXON01003015.1:0-21894 GCA_009667805.1 Leptobrachium leishanense
CTCATATGACACCTAGACGGCCCTGCGCTGCTTTACTGCTTTATACAGCGGTGAAAGTAAAACAGCAAAAAATGATAGAATTTAATATGACAGAAAGCAGAGGTTTAGAAGGCCTGGATCCCAGGAGCTTGCAATCTAAATAAAGCATCATGATTAAACTATAATTATTGTTTAGAGGTTGTATATTAAATATAATCTGACTTTCTTAAAAAAAGTCACCCCCTCCTGTACTAGTCTGTTATGATCTGGGGTTGCTTCAGCCGGTCAGGTCGAGGTTCAGCAACGTTATGCGCCCAAAAAATGAGGTCACGTGACTCGCTGAATATACTGAATGAGCAGGTTTTTCCATCAATGGGTTTTTTCTCCCCTGATGGCACAGCGGGCATATTCCAAGATAGCAATGCCAGGATTCATCGGGCTCAAATTGTGCAAGAGTGGTTGAGGGAGCATGAGACATCATTTTCACACGTGGATTGTCCACCGCACAGTCCAGACCTTAACCCCATTGAGGTTAATCTTTTTGATAATGTGCTGGAGAAGACTTTACGCAGCGCCGCGACTCTCCCATCATCAATACAATGTTTGTGCGGGAGATGGTGACTTTGGTCACCTCTCTCAATGCCGCTTCCTTACTGGACCCCTTGCTAGACGAAGCTGGAAGACCGGGACAGGTAGAGAGCCTGCTAGCATCCCCCAGAAATAAGACTAGGATGTAGATCTGAGGTCTTTCAGGGTCAGATTGGAACTCTTTTAACCACTTCACTGCTGAGGACGCGCTCAGCGCGTCCTCAGCATTCCCGCTGGTGTGCTGAGGACGCGCTGAGCGCGTCCTCCCATTGGGGTCAGCGTTCGGCCGGGTTCCGGCCGATCGCTGGCCCCTCCGGTGCGGGCTGACATCCTGGATGTCAGCCCGGCATCCGGAACAGCAGCCGCCGGAATTTGGTGTCATCGCGGCAGCGCGATGACACCAAATTCAGGCGCCCCCCCCGCATGTGCGGAGGAGGCGCCTGAAAGGGAGGGGGGGAGGTCCTTCGGACCTCTCTCCCTCCCGATCGGCGACTCTGCGGGGGTTAACCCAGGCATCATTTGGAAGGGCACAGCCTGCCCTTCCAAATGATGCCTGGCATTAACCCCTGGGGAGCTGGATCGCGAATCGGCGCTGAAAAGCGCCGGTTCGCGATCCTTTCCCGGAGCTGGCCGACATCTTGGATGTCGGCCAAGCCTCCGGGAACTCCCCCTGAGGACTGGCGTCATCGTGCGTAGCACGATGACGCCAGTCCTAGAGTTAACCCTTAACTGCCACCAACGGTGAAGATAGGGAGTTCCAATGAACTCCCTATCTCCCGATCCGTGGCAGTTAGGGGTTAAATTTTGGTATGGTTGGATCGGCCAGAGCATGGCCGTTCCAACGATACCAAACACTACAGTGAAAAAAGTTGTAAAAAAAAAAAAAAATGAAAAATAAAAATAAAAAAATTTTTTAAAAAAAATTATAAAAAAAAAAATAAACACTTTTTTTATTTTTTTTGGTTTGTTAGTGTAGCAATATTGTTCCCATTTCAATTATAATGTGAACAATGATGCTGCACTAACGATTTTTGTATGCGGTGCGTTTGTTAAAAATAGTGTAATTTTCCCCAAAAAAAAATGTAACGAGACCCCATCTCTAATTTTTTTAACAAGCGCACCCCATACAAAATATAACCGCAATTGCTCGCATGTTAAAATGTGAAAAAAAACACTTTACACATTGTAAATTATTGAAAATACATATTTTATTGCATTTTTTGTTATAATATACAGACATGACATAACGTATACATATAATAATGACATATTATGAATCTACCGAGTCTGACGGAAAGAACGTTATATAATATGTCTGGGTCATATACTAAAATAAGCCTTCAAAACACGTTTAAACATGATGCGCAAAACAGGTAAAAATGACCTCAGCACAGGGGCGGGAAAAGCCTCAGCAGCGAAAGGGTTAATTGGGGACCGGCCGAACATATTTATACAGTCAAACATGGGTCATTTACATTCACAAAACCTCCCCTAGAAACTGTTGGGAGACATAGTTAGTCTAAAACAGATAATGGGATAACCATTTGCTCAACATTTCTAAAGGAGGCAGGACAATGGCAGTCATGATTGACAAACAGGTTACAGTTCAAAACAACAGATAACGCGGCAGTGTTTGCCGGACAAAGAAGATTAACAACTCTTCAAATATACAGCAGATAAACAGATACACATGGACCATACAATAGACAGATAACATTATTCATGCATAACTCAGATTACATGCACAAAAGAGAGGACAACTAAATGACACAGAACGTTCGGCCTGCACCTTCCAAATACATCTCCAGGTCCATCCACCCCAAGTCCAAATGACGTACGTCACATATATATATATCATTTTTTCCTTGACATTATTTAATAAATAAAGCAGTGTTAAAATTGTAACATAAAAATGTAGCGATTATTTATGAATTGTCTTTATTAGCATTTAATGGGGGGGGGCGGAGTTAGAAATAACTAATTTTACATTTATTTATTTTACGTTTATTTGGTATTTATTATATCTTTGATACCCCATGTACAAGGTAATTCATTATTACAGAACACAAATTGCTGTTTCTATGTATGAGCAACATAATATACATTTTTTCGCCCTCATGTGAAGGCAGATTTAATTCACCGCACTCTCAGAGGACCCGACGCTCTGACGCGTTCGCCTTATGAGTTCCCAAAATGAATATAGGCTTATTATCCAATGACAGAGATTGAAGACTCGTCTCTTGGCGGCTGGAAGATATCAAATTCTACTCGTTGTTTCCGGGTTTTTAATAAAGGCATGTTTCTGCTGGCTGGTGACACGCAGGCCCATGAGATAGTGTTACCCGGTGCCGCGTTTTATTAAACAGAATGGATAATATCTCGAGCGACGGCAAATCCCACCAGCCTTGTTTATTTATTGAATTTTATATCTTTCATTTATTATTTTATTTATTTTCTTTGTCATAGGACGGGGGGGTGGAATAGACTCTTTAGCTCTTAATCCCTACATTTCTGCGTTATCCACAGGGACCGACAGCTTGTCATTACACCATCATTGTGATGGTGGTTTGATTGTCAGGAGTTTAGTATCAGGTACAATAATGACTTTAACCCCTTAGTGACTGGGCGGTTTTACGAAAGTCTGTCCGAACGAGCCCGTTGCTGTATTTACGTTTCTGCGCTGTTTGTGTTTAGCTCTAATTTTCCTCTTACTCGTTTACGGAACCCACACGTTATATACCGTTTTTCTCGCCATTAAATGGACTTTCTAAAGATACCATTATTTCCAACATATCTTATAATTTACTATAAAAAAATATGATAAAAAAAATTGAAAAAACACACTTTTTCAAAATTTAATCCCCAAAATCTGCAACCGCCAAAAAAGACCCCCTACCACTGGTGTATTTTGGCCTAGGCCAACAAGGCCCAGGCCTAGGGTGGCACTTTCCAGGGGGCGGCGGCCCGCTGGGTGGTCCCACCCCTAAAAAAGAAAAAAAAAATTTTTTTTTTTTTTTACTTTTGCAAACTATTTTACCAGGAAGGAAACATTGAGATGTCACTAATTTTCAAGTATGTCCTGGGTAGGCAAGGCCTAGGCTTTCACTTTCCAGGGGGCAACAAAAAACCTCACCACTAATTGGGTTACTCACAGAGCACCGAAATGACGCCAACATTTTGGTGTTCTGTAGTTCCCTGCACTTCAGGGAATATAATTTCCCAACCCTGCAGTGAATTCAACATTCACCGCAGGGTCCCCAAAGTGCATGGAGTCGGCCGCTGTATGCTGCCACCGCAAACCCATGGCCTGCTGTTTCAAAAGAACTACTGAACGAAAATGTCTGGAATTTACATATAAGATCCTATGATTGATAATAAAAAGTTCTGTTACAGAAAAAGGAGAACCGCTATTAAAAAAAAGGGGGGGGAATTTAGCCCAAAAAATTCTGAAAAATCACAAAAAAATCAATAAATAAATAAAGACTTTTTACTGCAGATTAAAATAATAAATGGTTTATTAGATATTGCATAAAAAACGGGAATATTTTTAACATTGAAACCTATGGGGTTCGCCTGAATAAACCTGCTGATTGAAACCACCGAACATCAGGGCATTTCACTTCCATTTCTCTGCTGTTTGGTGTTCTCTGAATAGATTAACCATTACTTCTCTATGGGGATTTGCACTGCCTTCAAACAGCACCGTACTTGCTGGCAGTTCGCCAAACTTGTGTGTGAGCATATCACCAGAGCAGTGGTGTACTTAGAGGAGTGGCGGAGGGTGGGCCGCCCCAGGTACCAGTGATTATTGGGGTGTCATTATGGGGTACTAGGAGGTGCCACTGTCACTGTGTGTCAGCTTTGAGCTGTGTTCTCAAACAACGAGCAGCGGAGCATGGCGTTTGCATACGGAATAAAATCGAATAGAATAAAAATCCCCCTCTCCTCCCTCCATAGCTCCTCCCCTGCCCCGCAGCAGCTCTAGGAGAGGGGAGGGGGATGTGATTTGTGTCCAGAGAGAGAAGATGACAGTAAACGGCAGGTAAAGGGGGGGGGGGGGTTTCAGCAGAATATGAAGCCCTGTCTGCTTACTGCTGTTTAAAGTGGAACTTTCCTTAACCAGCACTGCAGTGATAGAAATTTGTCATTGAGCTGTCTGGCTCCTGGTGAGGCTGCTTGCGTGCAGGTCACACTCGGTCCGGCCAGTCAGGTGGTACTGAGTCTCAGTACCACCTGACTGGCTGAACCACGTGACACGCATGCACGCAGCTGCCCGCCCTTTCGTTAACATGGACTGTCACTCTATTCTCAACTGAACACCCACCGGGAAGGGAATCAAAGCCCCGGTGCACCCTCTGGCAGTGGCACCCCACTGCTGACAAGATGGCTCCACGCACAGGCACAGCCGTGATCCTAACGTGGCCTGGAGGGACCTCCTGCTGAATCTGTACACAGTCCCTGCTGACTCTGCACACAGCCCTACCGCGGACAGAGGCCGGTAAATGTAGAATAAATAATTGCTGTGTGCTCATATACACTCGTTTTGCTGGGAGTTTTATTGCTGTGGATTCTGATACGCTGACACACACCACACATTGCATTGCTGGGAGTTTTATTGCAGTGGATTCTGATGCACTCATACACACCGCACATTGCATTGCTGGGAGTTTTATTGCTGTGGATTCTGTGATACACACTGCATATTACTGTGAGTTTTATTGCCCTGGAGCTCTGGGATACGCTCATACACACTGCACATTACTGTGAGTTTTATTGCTGTGCAGTTCTGTGATATGCTCATACACACTGCACATTTCTGTGGGTTTTATTGCTTTGCAGCTCTGATATGCTCATACACAGTGCCCATTTCTGTGGGTTTTATTGCTATGCAGCTCTGTGATACGCTCATATGCAGTGCACGTTTCTGTGGATTTTATTGTTCCACCAATTAGAGCAGCTGTGATCCCGTTTACTTGACATGCGTGGCTGTTCTTTGTAAAAATACTTGAATTTAAACATTTCATAATTTTCTTTATCTCAATAGATACATTTGAAATGGTATACAAAATATACAAGTAGGCACTTGGTATCCACTTTTAATATAAAGAGAGGAAAAGGCGGAGCTCTAAGAGGAAAAGGTGGAACTTAAAGAGGAAGGGTGGGGATTAACCAGGAAGAGGTGTGCCCTTGACAGGAAGGGGTGCGTCAAATTTAAATTAGGGGTGCACGAGTTTAGTCAGGCCTAGGGCAGCACAAAACCTAAATACACCACTGCCCCCTACTAAGGGCCCTATTACATTCTTCGCGCAAATGTTAACGCGTGCGCAAAAACACATTAACGCAAGTGGCAAAACCCTTTGCGCTGAACGTCGTATTACAGTGTCCGCGCAAAAATTGCGCGTTAACGTCTACCGCGGTTGACCCTGCGTGAGCATAATGTACGTTGCGCGTCCTATACTTAACATTGTGAGCGCAAATGCGTTTGTGCGCTGGTACGGGGATGGTATTACAATCTATGCACAAAATTTAACGCACAATGTTTGCGCGCATAATTTTAACATCTTTTAAAAGCTGGTGATAACGACAAATCTGAACGTCCTGGCCGAAACGAAATACACCAGCCCAAAAAAAAACAATACAGCACAGTATAGTTACACATTCTACACATACCCAGACAATAAAATTGAGAAGTTGTGCTTGTTTTTATTATTGATGCAGCATATATGCGCCGATTGACTTTGACAGGCACAAAAACTGAACGTGAGATAATTGTGTTTCTTAATTCTGATTGGCTGAATCTCGTGATAAAACAGTCTGCACATCGATTTCTGCACGCAACGTTAATGCGCGCGCATTTTTGCGGGTCTTTTTTACGTGTGTTATTTTTTGACGGATGAAATAATGCGCAAGGATTGTAATACCAGTGTTAATTTACGCGCGTTAACGTTTAATGCTGTGCGCAAAAATTCACGCATTTACCGACCGTGCATTTTTGTGTGAAGAATCTAATAGGGCCCTAAATGTTTTGAAATTTTATCCCGAGATTAGAAATACCCAGGGCTCTATTACATTCTTCGGCAAACGTTAACGCGTGCGCAAAAACGCATTAATGCGAGGGCAAAACCTTTGCGCAGAACATCGTATTACAATGTCCGCGCAAAAAATGCGCGTTAACGTCTACCACGGGCGAACCTGCACGAACCCTTTGCGAGCGTAATGTACTGCGCGCGTCCTATACTTATACTTATTGTGAGTGCAAATGCGTTTTTGCGCTGGTACGCGGATGGTATTACAATCTATGCGCAAATTTTAACGGACAACGCTTGCGCGCATAATTTTAACGTCTTTTAAAAGCTGGTGGTAACGGCAAATCTGAACGTTCTGGCCGAAACCAAATACACCAGCACAAAAAAAAAAAATACAGCACAGTATAGTTACACATTCTACACATACCCAAACAATAAAATGGAGTTGTGCGTGTTTTTATTATTGCTGCAGCATATATGCGCAGATTGATTTTGACAGGCGCAAAAACTTAACGGGAGACAATTGTGGTACTTAATTATGATTGGCTGAATCGCGTGAAAAAACAGTCCGCACACAGATTTCTGCGCGCAACGATAATGCGCACGTGTTTTTGCGCGTCTTTTCTAGGCGCGTTATTTTTTGATGGATGAAAAAAATGCGTGCGGATTGTAATACCAGCGTTAATTTACACGCGTTAATGTTTAACGCTTTGCGCACAAATTAACGCGCTGCGCGAGCTTTTTTGCCCAAGCTTTTTTGTGCAAGGAATGTAATAGAGACCCAATTTTTACATGTTTTTGCTTTTTAACCCCTTCGCTGCTGAGCGATTTCACCTCTGTGCGCTGAGCTCATTTTGACTATTTTATGCACATCATGTTAAAATGACAGCTTAAGTCCTATTTTATTAAACCCCTAGACAAATTTCTTTTTTTTACAACCAAATCTAGTCATATTTGGTATCATTGGAAAGATCAGGCCTTTCCAATGATATCAAACATGACTCTCTAGCTGCCACGGATCAGGAGATACAGGGATCCAAAGGATTCCCCTATCCCCACTTGGCAGCTAGGGGCTTAACAGGCCCACTGACGTCAATGCACATATGGTGACGAAGTCAGTGGGTGGGGGTGGGATTGACCCGGAGGCTTGGCTGACATCCAAGATGATAGCCACTTCCGGGTTTGAATCGCGATCTGGCAAAGGAGGGGTTAATGACAGGTACCGCTGAAAAGGGGAGACTCACCCCTTTCCAGTGGTACTTTTCCTTTTCTTTTTGTACATGGAGCAGACAGAGAGGTGAGTATAGGGAGGGAGGAAAGTTAGGAGACTGTGACGTACATTTTACGTCCATGGTCTTTAAAGGGATTTCCCCACAGTACGTACTATATACGTCAGCTGTCGGGAAGGGGTTACTTACTATTCAGAGTGCGACCGACTTCTTATTAATCTGGTGCAGGCAGGGCCGGTGCTAGACTATTTTGCACCCTAGGCAAGACCAGCTACTTGCGCCCCCCCCCCCGAACAAAATTGTCAACAGTTGAAATGCGGGGGACAACGCACACACTGTGCAAGGGGGCCGCACAGAGTCGTTCGGTGCCCATCTTTTAACCCCCCGCTGGTCAGGCCGGGATTGGTCTGTGCCTCTTTCTTTCTCTCTCCTGCCTGTTTCTTTCCTTTGTCTCTTTGTGTCTTCTGTACCTCTTTCTTTTGCCTTTTCTTTCACCTGCCTCTTTTTTTATCTTTTCTATGTGCCTCTTTTTTTATCTTTTCTATGTGCCTCTTTTTTTATCTTTTCGAAGGTGCCTATTTTTTATCTTTTCTATGTGCCTCTTTTTTATCTTTTCTATGTGCCTCTTTTTTTATCTTTTCTATGTGCCTCTTTTTTTATCTTTTCTATGTGCCTCTTTTTTAATCTTTTCTATGTGCCTATTTTTTATCTTTTCTATGTGCCTCTTTTTTATCTTTTCTATGTGCCTCTTTCTGGTGCCTCTTTTTTTCTGCCCTTCTTTCTTTCGTGTCTTTCTTTTATATTTTTTTCATCTGCCTCTTGTGGCGCCTGCCGTATCTGGTGGCCCCTGCGCTTCACCATAAGACGTCCATCTTCTTTCTTAGCAGGGATCCGCTTTGCGAGCCGCCGCTGCCGGCTAAGGCTAGGGTCAGACTCCGCTTTTTTTCATCTTTTCTATGTGCGTTCTCTTTTTTACGGATCAATAGCGGTCATACGTGCGCATTTTATCCTGATTTTGTACGGATGCCTCAATCACTTTTTGGGTCTGGACGTATGTTGGCCGGATTTAGCAGCGTCTGACGTCTCCTAATCACGCACCACGCCGCTAGCGGACGCAGCACACTCTGTACGTCATCTAGTGGTTTCACGTTCTCTGCGTTTGTTTGCCGCTTGCGTTGCGCGGCGTACTCGTATATTGGCCGTCATTGCCGGCATCTGCTGCTAGCACGGCCGTGATTATGTGCGGCTGCACGCGCGTTCGCACTGCCTCAGTCTGACCCTAGCCTAAGGCTAATGTCAGACGAACGCAGTCTGAGCGCACTCTGCGTGCGGCATAACGGACGGACGTACAGGCAGAAGATACTGTAGACACCACACGGTCTGTTTTTTTTAACGGATGTAGAAAGAAAAAGGGAAATATGGGAATCAAAATTAATAAAAATTAAATCACAATTACAGTCAACCAGACCAGAAAAAGTCTGAGCGTCAACGTGATGGACGTCGCAAATGCGCTGCGTCTGACGTCGCCTCATCACACACACAGGCCGTACACGGACGTGGCACACTCTGCGCGTCTGTCTTAGCGGTTTTACGTTCTCGCGTTACTTGCGTCCGTTTGCCACGTGCGTTGTGTGTGCGCAGTTCGGTGTGCATGTACTTTGTGGGTCTCTATTGATCATGATTCTATACTACGATGGACGTTAAACTGTGCAGCAACACGGACGTGATCACTGCATTCGTCTGACGTGGGCCAAAACAAGAAAACAATGAGGAAGGGGTACAATAATGGAACCCAGGTTGAGGTTGGCTGCGCCCCTAGGTGGCTTTGCGCCCTAGGCGGTTGCCTAGCGGAAGCACCGGCCCTGGGTGCAGGCATTGATATTTAACCTCCTTACATTATGAGATGTTTAAGCCTTTTAACCCCTTCACTACCAAGTGATTTTCCAAAAAACATTGTCAGAAACCATTTATTTTTTTTAAATAATCAGTTTTAATTAATCATACAGTAAGAAATATTTGGGTATATCCCATTGTATTTCTTACTGTAATAACCTATTTGGCCAGTAGATGGTGCCATCTACTGCCAAATTGAGTTACAGCAGCAGCTTTTTTTTTTTCCTGTATCGGCTGCTGAATTCCTGATGTCAGGGCATCACCAGCCGATTTTACACCATTTTAGCTCTTAGGGCGTTATGTCCACGGGGCTAAACTTTGGGGGCACCTTTCTGCATTAATTTGCTTCTGGGCTGCATATCGAGATATTTTGAAATCTGGGATATCTCGATCTTGGTAGTGAAGGGGTTAAAGGAGCTTGTATGAGTTTTCAGGTCGAGGGGGAAGGCGTGGGAATGCAGTTCCTCCACTAATTTTCTAGAGGGAATGTTGACACGTTATGGAGCATTAGATTTTTTTTTTTATAGGGCACAAAATGCTCCGTTATAACTGACAACGCGTTTTACTCACTAAACGGAAAATAGTGGCGGTTTACGCGGCTGATCACTGTATGAAACTGTTTCTGATTTAATCAGTATTGTTATTTATTTCTTTGTTTTTAAGTCTCCGGCGTCTCCTTGTTGTTTCCATTAATATTTGAGTTCTAGCAATATATCATCCTCTTCGAAGGTCACGCAGCGAAAAGGAACCTTCCAGAGCAATCTCACAGACACGGCGATCGCGAGTGGGTTTTATCAGTTGATAATGGAAACATTATTGTATCTGTCACTGCTCTGTGGTTTTTATATATAGCAATAGAGACAAAGTATCATTAAAACCCATTCTCAGATAATTACAACGCTCAAAAAACGCCCCAAAAAAACACGTCCAGCTCCTCTTTCATAAGTGTGAAAAATGTCTGTGTGTGATAATAACCGGTGGGACTTGCCTAAATGCAGCGTGTTAAATACAATACGTCTGTCTCTGTCGAATCTAATGAAATGTTCAAAAAATTATTAAATGTCTTTCCCACCAAAAACTGAATTAACCCTTTCACTGCCGAAATCAAGCTAAATCGATTTTTGCATCGTAATGCGTTGAATTTTAATCATTGGCATATCAAACCCCATTTTCACACTTTTTTAAAGCATGATTAATGCGCCCTGTATGAAGAAATAAAAAACCTCTGGCTTATCTCTCTCCAATCACCCTGGAGAAAGAAAACAAGCTGCAAATAACAGCCCCGAACCTCACTGTAAGAAGAAATTCAAACACTTTACTACAGCATTCCAGCAGCCAGCAATTTGGCAGAATACGGGGAGAGCTTTGGGGTCAGTCGCTGCTGTAGAGGGATAAGATTCAGGGGGTTATAATGAGTGAACATCCCTGTACAGTACAGATACAAGGTGTTGCTGTAATTGCCATACACAGGCATTAGGAAGCATATACAGATACAAGGTGTTGCTGTAATTGACATACACAGGCATTATGCAGAGAATACAGATGCAAGGTGTTGCTGTAATTGCCATACACAGGCATTATGCAGCACATACAGATACAAGGTGTTGCTGTAATTGCCATACACAGGCATTATGCAGCACATACAGATACAAGGTGTTGCTGTAATTGCCATACACAGGCAATATGCAGCACATACAGATACAAGGTGTTGCTGTAATTGCCATACACAGGCATTATGCAGCACATACAGATACAAGGTGTTGCTGTAATTGCCATACACAGGCATTATGCAGCACATACAGATACAAGGTATTGCTGTAGTTGCCACACACAGGCATTATGCGGCACATACAGATACAAGGTGTTGCTGTAATTGCCATACACGGGCATTATCCAGCACATACAGATACAAGGTGTTGCTGTAATTGCCATACACAGGCATTATGCAGCACATACAGATGCAAGGTGTTGCTGTAATTGTCTTACACAGGCATTATGCAGCACATACAGATACAAGGTGTTGCTGTAATCGCCATACACAGGCATTACGCAGCACATACAGATACAAGGTGTTGCTGTAATTGCCACACACAGGCATTATGCAGCACAGATACAAGGTGTTGCTGTAATTGCCACACACAGGCATCATGCAGCACATACAGATACAAGGTGTTGCTGTAATTGCCATACACAGGCATTATGCAGCACATACAGATACAAGGTGTTACTGTAATTGCTATACACAGGTATTATGCAGCACATACAGATATTGCATTGCTAATAATCTCATTATGATCACTACAAACCCCCATAAGCAGGAGATCTCACCATTTTGTTACCTGTCTGCAGCACATTTACTACATCTGCCTGTATGCTGATAATGCAGACCCCGTGTAAGCAGAAGATCTCACCATTTTATTATCTGTCCGCAGCACATTTTCCTGACAAAGGCCATTTCCTCCTGTAAGCTGATAACGCAGACTCCATGTGACATTGTGCAAGATAAAGGACGCCATCTAGAGTTTACAACCTTTCATACCAGTGATATTTCTGTGAAGAATAAGCAAATAGAAACATAGAAACATAGAAAAATGTCGGCAGATAAGAACCTTTCGGCCCATCTAGTCTGCCCAATTACATGGATACTTAACCTGGATTTATCTTTTGTTTAGGATAGCCTTATGCCTATCCCATGCTTGCTTAAATTCAATTACTGTTTTGGCCTCTACCACTTCTACTGGAAGACTGTTCCATGCATCCACCACCCTCTCAGTAAAATAATGCTTCCTGATGTTACTTTTAAACCTTTGCCCCTCTAATCTAAGACTATGTCCTCTTGTATAGAAATACATGAAAAAATAAAAATGCGCAAATTTACATTATTTAAATTTTTTATCTCAGATGACAACAGTAAGGGTTAATGGTTAATGTTTATTTTAATGGTACACTACCACTAACATAATCTGTAACTAGATTACTTGTGCATTACAAGCAAGCACATTATAAAACACATGCTGGTGAGTTTTTTTTCTTTATTTGAAGTAGTTGCCTGTAAAAGGGAAAATAAGGTTTTTTTTCCCCTCGTTTCTATTTTTTGGCTGTTCCCCATGATGCAACATTTAGCAGAATCTTATGGCAAGTCTCACTACAGCTGTGGTATAGGATAAAACAGTAGAGAAGATGTAATGGAGTGGTGGAGGGAATGTTTAGACCGTGCTGCAGGGGATCTATTGTGTTGTCTAAATTATCTGAGATAAGAGATGGCAGCTGAATGAGTTCTGATAGTGGACTAACAACTATGGAAACTATCCCTGGTGATGTTATTGACATACATCCCACACAACGCAAGTCTATTGGTCGGTTTTCTCGACTTCTGACCCATTCACTCCATTCTATAGCCAAAGCCACACAATGAGGACAAAGTGCTAGAAAGATACTGGGGGGGGGGGGCAGTTTACAACACAAAATATCACACAATGGATGCCACCAGTGACATATATAGTGGAAAATATCACACAATGGATGCACCCAGTGACACGTATAGAGGAAAATATCACAAAATGGATGCACCCAGTGACACATATAGAGGAAAATATCACAAAATGGATGCACCCAGTGACATATTTAGAGGAAAATATCACACAATGGATGCACCCAGTGACACAGAGGAAAATATCACACAATGGATGCACCCAGTGACACATATAGAGGAAAATATCACACAATGGATGCACCCAGTGACACTGTTATAGCCAGCTGACCGGGAAATCGTGGGTGATGGTTCGACGAAGGAAAGCAGACGGAGGCCTTTGTTTCAAAAGAATGGCGTTTATTCAGCTGGTACCTGCTGGACTCAAGAAAACAGATCGTATCTGTTCAAAAACTTGAGTGACGAGAACATTAGACTCAACCGTTTTTATACATTTGTTCTAAAAATACAGTTCCCCTCCAACATACCAGATTGTCACGTGACAGTTACCATATGTCTGAGTTAGGACTAAACTTTACACATGATGTCATTTTCCCCTTTCATTCTCATTTTGGGCGTTCAGCTCTGTCGTTATATTTCTGCAATGGTCAGCACACCCTTTTTAGTTTTTGCTGACAAACTGATTTCATTTAAACATGCAGACTGAAAATAGAATCTCAAGAGCACTCAAGGACAGCAATCGTATTTTTAAAATACGATTTGGATGAACATCTAAATAGCGGATCACTTAGATTAGTATAGTTCTAAATTAAATCCCAGGAATTTCTATCTCATTCCCTTCTCTTGGCGGAGAGAGTCTACAATGACCTCTCCCAGCCAACTTAACTAAATCATTAAAGCTTTGTATTCTTCCGGGGATTTAAGCTTAAGTGAACCTTCGCCAGGTTTTGCTCTAGGGATTGCTTCTTTGGTTTGAGGCTTCTACAAATCTCTCTTAACTCAACATTTAACAACTAATCATCAGTGCTGGTAATGTTTACATTTTCATCCATCAGAACAACATATTTATTAAATCTTTTCGTCATTTCAATGCTCCATCCTGTGGAAGGAAAAAAGAAACCAAGACCAAATCATATCGCCCTTGGAAAACAATACTCGTTTAGTAAATTTTAGAAAATATCGGATGTGGTATTCCTAGGTCTATGGTGTCCCCTTGGTTACGCTGCAGGGGAACCACCCAGGCCAAATAACACTAAGTTTTTATTTCAGTATTAATCCAAAGGTGGCATAGAGTTCCACAACAAATATGTATGCCATCCCCTGGCATCAGATAAAAATGGTTCTGAGCCGAGGTGGGAGAAAATTAAGGATAGTGACTTGTGGTTGTATGCAAGGGCCTCTGGACTTTTATCATTAGTCTGCTTGTAATTATCAATCGTATTAACCATTACTTGAAGACTATCTCCTAGTGCTTCTGGTCAGATATATCTAGTGTTGCGTTAAACAAAGATTCTTTAGCATTGAACTATGTGGAACCTGGATCTTCTCTAGTTTAAAAACACCAGAAAGGGAAATAGGCCACATTAGTAATGCGAATAGTGTGGTTTGTCTTTGGCATATCTAGACTCTTAGTCCGTTTAAGTACACTAGGGGCCACTATACTTTTATTCACAGGTTAGTCAGACAAATTAAGAGGTACAGCTAAGGTGGGAATAACTGATGACCCTTGGTTCAATTTATTACACACCCAACAGGATTCATATCCTGACTTCTTTGCATACGCATACATAAATTTAATAAACACATTATCTTCTGGCCTTGTCAGCTCCCGCTTCCATCTGTCTTGTACCGATGGGACAGTTATGTTATATTCTGGTGTCAACCCAATAGGGGCTGACCTCACTCCCTTAGGGAGCTGGATTGGAAAAATAGTGCAGCAACAATTGTCAATAAAGTCAAAAAGAAAACAATAATCCCAATACATATCAGGATCCTTTGGTACTGCTCAAATGGTCTCTGTAGTCTGGTAAAAAGGATATCTGGAAGCAGAGGCTCATGGGCCTCCTGGGGTATCTCTGGAGCTTCCATTGGTTGGTTTAGGCGGTGAACTTAACGGTCTTTCAATAACAACAAGTACAAAGACTGGAGTTTGGAGAGCCGGTGGTCAACTAGACTTGGATTTCCCTCCTCTCCGGTCTGTGCAGCTGCTTGGATACGGTGGAAACATAGCTTCAGCGGATCGGATTCACTGGCTATCACTTTCCATGCCTTGTCCGTAACCTCTGCTGCTGGTTTCAGTCAGGAGTGATGTATCCACAGCACCACCTCGGCCACTTTCACTGCTCTAGGAGTGGATAACAAGACAACATAAAAAAAACCTCCCTTTAGCTCCTATCTTCCATTGGTTAACCCATACTGAGTCTCCTGGACAGTACTTGTGTAGGGGTGGGAACAGAAAATAGGGTATATGTTCGCTCTCCTATTTGTATATACTCTGCATCGTCTGATCTAACCTGATCACTTACTAGCGTAGGTCAGTTTCTCCTAATACACTGGGATCCCTCCTCAACCCAGTTATAAAAGGGATGGGATAACCAAACATTATCTTGTATGGGCTCAATTTTAGAAGTGAGGTAGGATTGCTTCGGACATGCAGCAGTACGATTGGCAACACATCCAACCATTTCAATGACGTTTCTTGGCATATTTTAGCCATCAATGTCTTTAGAGTTCTATTCATTCTTTCCCTTTTTCCAGAGCTTTGAGATCTGTATGTGGTATGTTGCTTTCACGAAATTCTCAGCAGGCAGGCGAGTTGCTGTAAATAATTTTGTGCGAAGGCTGGACCATTGTCTGATCCGATTTCAAGAGGCAGTCCATACATAGTTACATAGTTACATAGTTATATAGGCTGAAAAAAGACATGCGTCCATCGGGTTCAGCCTCTCCCACATAACCTACTGCTGTTGATCCAAAAGAAGGCAAAAAACCCAGTCTGAAGCGCTCGCCAATATGCAACATACTGGGAAAAAATTCCTTCTTGACCCCAGAATGGCAGTCAGATTTCTCCTTGGATCAAGAAGCTTTTACCCACATATTAAATATTATAACCCTTAATATTCTGTGTCTGCAGGAAGTCATCCAGTCGTTTTTTAAAAGTCTGTACAGACTCTGACCCAACCACCTCAACAGGCAGAGAATTCCACAGCTTTATTGTTCTCACCGTAAAATAACCCTTCCTATGCTTTAAGCTAAATTTTCTTTCTTCAGTCTAAATGGATGACCCCTTGTCCTATGTATAGTCCTGTTAATGAATAGGTTATCAGACAATGGTTGATAATGGCCCCGTATATATTTATAATAAGGTTATCAGATCCCTCTAAGGCGCCTTTTCTCTAAACTAAACAGGTTTAAGCTTGTTAGTCTTTCCTCATAACTTAACCCTTCCATCCCCTTATTAATTTAGTTGCCCGTCTCTGCACTTTTTCTAACGATATAATATCTTTTTTTAAGACAGGTGCCCAAAATTGCACGGCATATTCAAGGTGCGGCCTGACCATTGATTTATACAGAGGCAAAATTATGTTTTCATCCGCGTGAGTGAACTCCCCTTTTAATGCATGCCAGTACTTTGCTGGCCTTGCGGCTGCTGTTTGACATTGCACATTGTTACTTAGTTTGAAGTCTATGATTATTCCCAAATCCTTCTCCTGCTTGGATTTCCCTAACTCCGTACCATTTAGGGTATAAATTGCTTGTGTGTTCTTCACTCCAAAGTGCATAACTTTACATTTATCTAGATTAAATTTCATCTGCCATTTAAGTGCCCAGTCCCCCAATTTATCTAAATCCCTCTGCAGCGAAGTAACATCCTGCTCACATTGTATTACTTTTCCTAGCTTTGTGTCATCTGCAAACACTGATACATGACTTTCAATGCCTATCTCAAGGTCATTTATAAATAAATTGAATAGTATTGGTCCTATAACAGACCCCTGAGGGACACCACTTACCACTGGTGTCCATCTTGAAAATGTACCATTTATGACCACTCTCTGTACCCTATCTTTTAGCCAGTTTTCTATCCAAGAACAAGTATTTTCATCTAGACCATTTTTTCTTAATTTAAGTAGTAACCTTTTGTGTGGAACTGTGTCGAAAGCCCATACCTTGGAATAATTTCTCTCATCAAGCATCCCACTACTTCAGCAGTCTTTTCTGTTCAAGTTGGGTAGGCCTCAACCCATCCCGTTAATGTGCATACTAGCACCAGTAGATATTTATATCCTTTGCATGGAGGGAGAACAGTAAAGTCAATTTGTAGGGAGGACATTGGAGATAATCCAACCGATAATACTCCTGGTGGTCGTACTATCCCTTGCCTTGGGTTGTTCTTAGCACGAGTGACACACTGGTGGGCAATTGCTTTGCAAATGGTGGTGAGTCCAGGAACATAGAAATACGGTTCTAATTGTTGCTCCATGGCTGTCTTTCCTCCATGAGTCCTGGAATGCAAGGCCCGGACAATTTCAGGTGCCAGAGTGGCTGGTAAGACAATTCTTTCATTCTCCAACTGGTACCATCCGTCTTCTCTGTATTCTCCTGGCTCTTCGGAGAGCCATTTCTTCTCTTTTTCAGAGTAGGCCGGAGTCCAGTGAGTAATGGGTGTTGGTAACAGGGACGTCACCCCTGGGATATTCTTGGATATTCTGTGCTTCAAAACATATTCAGACAGTGCATCTCTTTCATGATCATTCTTTACCGCCGGCAAGAAATACTTCAGGGCATATTTTGCAGCTGATCTTCAACCAGTATTTCTTTCAGGAAGAACTTCACCAGCGGAGCTTGGTATTGTGCAGCTCCCAGTTCTCCCATGCTTTTCACAATTCGGGTAATTCTCAGGTTATTATGGGTATTAGTATTCAAATTAGAGAAGCGTGTTGAAAAATTTGAGTCTCGTATCACTTCTATCTTCTCTTCCCCCACTAATTTTACGCCGAAGAAATTTAGCATCAGTTTATAGGCTCTCCGTAGCCTATGTTGGATTTCAGCGGTGTTCTTTATAATTTCAATTTCAGAAATAGTCAAAGGCTTTGCATGTTCATTTCGGCCTTGTTCACGTAGAGGAAACAACCATTGGATATAGCTGTGGTGCTTCTCTAGAAGTTCATATTCACCATACCAGTGGCAAAGAACATCTTCAATAAATTCGCCATGAGGTGCAAATCTTCTTTAATTCATATAGAAGTCTACTTTTGGCTGATCTTGGAAAACAGCATTCAGACAGAGCAGAGTTTCGACTCAGCATTTGCGGGGATTCGAGTTCACAGACTAGAATCTTGACAGGTGAGTCATCTTGAACCAGTCCTCTCTGGGGAACCGAAGTTTCATTTCGGTGTTCCGGATTTCCATTCCGGAAGCTTTTCAAGTGATTTTCAGCATTTACCGGGTATCCTCTCCGGCGATCGGGGTTTCCTTCCCGAATACTTTCCAGGGGATCTTCATCTTGATCTGGGAGTTTCAAGTGAGTTTTCTCCTGCTGCTGCACCTGCTGCTGTCGAGTACTCTTAGCCTTGGTTTCTTTCCAATCACAGCCACGCTCAAGGGCTTGTGTCTGTCTGGCTGCTTCCTTTGCCGCCAGATCTGTTCTCCAGTTTCCTCTGGGAACTTCTTCCTTGCCTTTTTGGTGGCCACGGCAATGAATAACACCAACTGCGGATGGTTTCCATACTGCATTCAGTAGATTCAATATTTCAAGGTCATATTTGACTTGTTTGCCTGCAGATGTTAGGAGGCCTCGTTCTTTGTAGAGTGCTCCGTGAGCATGAATTGTCATGAAGGCATACTTGGAATCGGTGTATATGTTCACCCTTTTGTTTTCAGATAGTTCTAGACCTCTGGTAAGGGCAATAATTTCAGCCAGTTGAGCAGAAGTGCCATTGGGCAGTGGTTTGGCTTCAATTGTTTCGTCAAGAGTGACTACTGCGTACCCAGCAAATCTCTTTCCATTTTCTACAAAACTGCTTCCATCAGTGAACAGGTGCATGTCGTATTTGTCTAGGGGTATGTCTTTGAGGTCAGGTCTGCTGCTATATACTTCATCCATTACTTGAAGGCATTCATGCTCTTGATCTTCTGGAGCATCTGGAAGCAATGTAGCTGGATTCAGTGTGGAGATTAGTTCCAAATGAACTCTTGGGTGTCATGATCCACCTGGGGCGCTGTCTCGGTCTGGATCCTCTGACGCCTCCCTTGGTCACCCCTTTTGCCGTTACCTGCATGTCCTATGTAGATGCCAGGACTTTGTTTTGGTTTTTCTTTTTTTTTTTTCTATCACGTTCAGCTCGAAACCTTGATTACTGGCATTCCAATGATCATCACCTGCAGATCATCCTGCCCAGCCTCCTTGTGTATATAAGGAGGCCTCTCTCCTGTAGCTTGACTTCCTCATTGAAGTTTGGACTTTGCTGACCTATGTTTTGGACACTCCTTGTGCTGACCATAGCCTCTGAATACCCATCTGGAACCCATCTGTGAACCTTCCTCCCTCTGCATACCGGTAACTCTCTTCTATTGTCTCAAGTACCCCCTTTTTTGGATTTTCGTGTATGACCCCCTGGCTATGGACTTTTGACTATCCTGATTTCTGTACCCCTCGATATCTGCTTGCCACCCTGACCACGAGTTTGCCTCATCCTTAACGGATACCTTGCCTTGGACTTTATCTTTTCTGTTCAGAATTATTCCTCCATTTTGTGCTCAGCGAAGCAGATTCATTTGTTTTTTGCTGTTTTGTATATTAATAAATATTTTTGTTTTTGACCCCTCAACTTGCATATTTCATCACTGCTCACTGCACACTGGGCTCACACATGCGACCCACGCAAAGTCCGCTTGACATTGGATTTTCACACAGCATAGCTTGGTACTTGGTCATTCTTGCATTGCTGAACCAATAATTGCCTTTATAGTCTAGAAGAGTCTGGACTGCATGAGGGACTTTCACAAAGAGTTCTTAGCCTAGTGTGAGCTTGTCAACTTCAGCAACCAGGAGGGCAGTGGCTTCAAGCAACAAAGTCTTTAATTGGGTGACATCCTCAGTTTGTTCTTCACCCCAAATGATAGGGTCAGGCTCTGCACCTTTGGTGACTTGGTACAGAGGCTCAGTAATTCTCTTATTTGGCAATGAGTCTGTGGCTTGAGGGACACGGCAGACTGATTATTTGTGTTCTGGATTGCACGCTCAGTTCCTGTAAAATGGAAGCCTGGATACTTGACACTGTGTCTGCAAATCTGTGCCTTGCGTCTTGAGATTTTGTAGCTTGCCTTGCATAAGATACTTAACAGTTCTTTTGTGGCATTGAAACAATCTTCTTGAGTTGGTGGAGCAAGCATGAGATCATCAGCATACTTCCATAGGGTATCTTTGTCTGGCTGAGAGTGATAGGCAAATAAGTCTTTGTTCAGCGCTCTCCCGAGGATAGCTAACCTTGAGGGAGTCATATATTTCAGCGGTGTTTGGAGCCATTCTGGGCGTTTTCCCACTGAAAGGCAAACCATGGCTGATTCGTTGGAGCCAAGCGGATACAGAAAAACGCATCTTTTAAATCAAATGTAGAATTCTGTGTTGCCGGGTATCAGAGCTAGGAGATTACACTCAATTGGGTCAAATCCATATAAAGTCACTGTGGCAGAATTAACTGCTCTTAAATCCTGGACAGGTCGGTACTCTTGGGTATTCTCTTTCTGCACTGGCAGTAGCGAAGTATAACAGATGTTCAAGGTGGACTTGGATGTGTTGCCAAGCTTTTTGTGGGATGTGGTAAATACACATTTTATAACAAGTTTCTCTTTTCTCATCATCAACTTCTTTGTGTATTCCACATTTTACTTGTCTTTTCTATTTAGTTTACAATTTCTCCAAACTGATCTATCGCCTGCAGTATTTTTCTCTACATCTGTTGCCTTACTCTCATATGTTACCAATAGCCCATCCCTCCCACCTTTTTTCCTTCAGTGCATAAGGGGAGGGGGGGTGTTTGGGCTTCAGACTTGGAATTACTTTTTTTTTTTTAAATCAGATTTAGCCCTTTTAATCAATGCTCTGTAGGGGCACACCCGAAACCACATAGACACTGTACACACCATAGTACATATACACACAACAGGGATTACATACATAGATCATTTTCATTGTAATGTATACAAAACGAAAGAGCATATAAACCCACTATACACATATATAGCATTTATACAGACTGGGCAGCACATATAATATTATTTATTAATAGATAGATTAATTGGCACATGATTGGTATTTTTAGTGATTAATATTAGTGGAATTAATACTGAGACATACTCACTAATGATAGTATATTATCGAGTGTAAATATATGAGCTCTATAATATCAAAAATTATGCACCTTAATAGAGAATGACTATACACCTGATCACAAGCACAGTGGATGCAATAACAATGCACTTTAAAGAAACACTTCTTATCAGCACATGCCTCTCCCTTTTATTATGCTGAGTATATCACCATTTTTAAACAATATGGATACACACATTCTTTTGGCCATGGAGTAATATGGGATCTTGCAGAATGCAACATGAGAGATAAAAACTCCTTTTTTTGTGAATCTCCCCCATTGCCTATTTCTGAATACTCATATTCTTTTAATTTGAGACATGTTGCAAAGAAGGGGAGTGTCTATAAGCCTTTTCTCTGATTGATGTACCGAGAATA